>VZTF01007557.1:0-34941 GCA_013397755.1 Cnemophilus loriae | reverse complement strand
AACTGGTTAGGCAATGGACAGGTTCCCAGTAATAGGGGAGTTAGTACTTGACACTGCTATTTTGACTGTAATTACAACAGCATAAATAAGAAGGGTTGATTTTGTAGCAGAGTGGAGTTCTCTCCCTTCTCTCTGTTCTTGTTCCAAGAAGTTATGAGCTGCCATTGCTCAGATGGTTTAGGAAATATGCCTCGCATTCACAGGAACATAGAATCATTAAGATTGGAAAAGACCTGCAAAATCATTGAATCCAATCTCTCACCAAACAACACCTTGTCAACTAAACCAAGTCATAACACGGAGGAGAAATTTGCCAAATTCAGAGTTCACCTCTCATTCACGCAATGGCAAGGGCTGCTGAGAGCAAAGCCACTGCATAGTAGCAAAAGCCTTGAGAGCACAAGTGCAGGACAATATCAGAGACCCCAAAGGTACAAACGCAAACCAAAAATGACAAAGTACTGGTGAATTAAAGAGAGCAAGCTCAAGATGTGCCCAAGTGTCCCTAAGGAGCAACGAAGAAAATAACAAATATGTAAAATAGTGCATTTTTTAATGGAAGCACAGAAAAAATGGTAAGATATAAAAAGCAGGTATGTCCTCTTCAAGTATGGGAAGAAAGGAAAAAGGGACACTTGTTCCTGCATTGCCACTTTGTTAAAGGTAATGCATGTTTTTGGTGTTTATGCTTGACAGTACTGACATCAAATTGGCAAAAATCAATTTGGCATCAGTATAAGGCCCTTCTTTCCCTTTGCTAGGAAAAGAACACTGCTTTCTGATTTTTTCTTCACCTTGTGTTCCTTCTGCAGACTCAAGTACTGCATGTAAAGGATTACCTTTATAAAAATATTTAAATAAATTAGAAAGACAACAAATACCACACATGTGTTCTGTGCTGTGACCTTCCCACATAGGGTGAGTGATGCCACATCACTGGGAAGCAAACTTTGATGCAATGCTGTCCAAGAGACAGGTTCAGAATCAGGGAATAGCAATGGTCACTGGTTCAGCTTGTCTCACATTTTGTGTTTCAAATAGAAAGGGCAGGGCTGGGTGATTGTGCACTGGTTTTATTGGGGTGACTGGAACTTTTTGCTTGCTCTAAGAAGGGGTAAATAACTTCACAGAGTGGCTGATTTTTGTCAGGACAGCTGGAGATTGTCTAGCCCAACTCTGCTCTTCAAGCATGGTTATGTAGAGCAGGTTGCTGAGGACATATCTAGTTTTGAGTGTCTCCAAGGATAACTCAATGTGCTAAAGCTTAGGACTTATGTGTATTTAATTTACAGTGAGTGCATTATAGTAAGAGTTTAGGAGTTAGGACTTCACATCTCCTAAATCTAAGCCCTAAATTATAGCCTTGATTGAAATTGACAAATGAAAATTTAGTTTTGCTATTGAAGCTGAGATCCTCAGACAGGATAAATCAAGAAAGAAGCCCCATGAGTAGGCCTCTGGTTCCTCTATCTGTAATTCCACCTGCCTCAGCAGCCTTGGGCCGAAGATAGAACATAATCCTGCCAAACAGGAAACAAAATCTATTACAGGTATGTGATACTGTGCTCTCCTTTATTGTGCTTGCTGTCTAATTTTGTTAATGGATTGTTCTTGCTGCTTATTGAAAGAAACGGTATGGATTATGTCCTTATCTCAGTGTTCCCTGGATCTTCCTACTATGACAGGACTGCTGAAAGGTCAAAATGCAAGATTGCAGTGAAAGGAAAACATAGGAAGTAGCTTTTTCTTTCTTCAGACTGTTTCATATAAAGGTCAGAGGTGACAATAATGTTCTTTGGCCACCTTATAAAATAAACCAACCACTTCTCCATTCCCTAAAGGTCTCTTTATGCATCTGAATTTCAAACAGACATCGATTACTGGTTCCAGCTTCACATATACAGTGGATCAGAAGTGCTGGCAAATTACACCATCAGGATGGACAGATGGATAGATACCCAAGAAAACAAAAGGAAACACTGAAGGTAAGAAATGTTCTCAAACTGTTTTAGGTACCTGAATTCCTTATGCATTTTGTATGTCATTTAAATGCTTTAACACAGTTTATCATTAAAGAGAGAATACCCTTTTCTGTTTTTGTACTTGAGGACACCTCCTGCATCTGTAAAGTACTGTCATTTTCATATGTGCAGGAGTATTTTTTTCCTTTAAATTATTTCTACTTGCTAATAATTGCAGGAATTGGTTGAATGTATGATTTCTCCCCATCCTTGTCTGTCATTGGTTTTGAATTTATTAATTGCTTAATGAGTTCTAGTTTAACTGGTGTATGTGATTGGTAGTGATTTTTCTTAAATGCCTAATTTGGATATTTGATGGGTACAAGCAACTAAACAAGAAATCTAGGAAAAATTATATTCCTGCAACCTAATGGACGTAACGAAGTTTGAATTTATTAATGATGAAACTGCTTAGCATCCAATTAATTCCTAATGTTGCGAGGAGTGTGTGCTAATTACGATCTAGGAGAGACTGTGCAGTTTAAGTGCACAAACAGCATGTATGAGGGCAGCCAATTGCCAGGATTGCAGCTTTTGGATGGCTCTTTCCTAGTGTTCTGTTGTCTGACCAGCAAGCAAGTGGTGTTTCCCTGCCTGTTTGATTTTGGTTGTTTTTTTGTTTTTTTTTTAAAGTAATAATGACCAATACAATGTAGCTGCCTAATTTGAAATTCATCAAAACTTTCTGGTTTCAGTATGGGAAATTCCATATGATACAATAAAATATCATGCATATAAAAATGAAATCCTAAGTTAAATATTGCTTATGTCACAAATATCTTATATTAATGTATATCTCTCACATTCAGTTTTGGCTAAGGTCCTTAAGCTTAAGTACTTGAATAAACTCAAAACTCCAGAAACATGCAAGCACTTATAATTATATAAAGGAATAACATGAAATCTATAGATGCATAATTAAGTAATTACGTGTCTCCACAAAATCTGTATTTAATTTTCAAATTTAAGCCTCAGTAGATTTCCTTCAGTTTCTAAAACTTATTCTGAATGGGAAAAGTGGTTTAGCTTTCCTTGAAACCAGTGCCTTAGGAACACAAAGGTCCATCTTCAGAAAATACTTTTGATTTGTAAAGTGTGAGCAGTTTCTAAAGCTTGTCTCTTATTTCTACTTCTCAAATTCAAGTAAAAAGAAATCCTTAATGTATTTCTGTCACAATTATGGCAGCCATTAATAAATCATCCAGAAACAAAGTTATAATGAGGCATTGCTTGCTATATATGTCCTGACTTGATACAAGTGATACTAACATGGGTGGAATTCTAAAACATAGAAGCCCTTAATGCTTAAAGAAAGCAAACATTTGTTAAAAAAAAAGAAAAATCATAAAACACACACCTTCACACCATTTATAGCAAACTGATACGTTTCAGTAAATAAAAACATTTTTATACTATTATTTCATTAGTATAGTAGGAATATGCATTTTTATCTGTGTGAGTGAAAAAAATAAGACACCTCACTTGGATTCCAGAGTTGGGGTTTTTTTGTCTTCCTAGAACAATGCTGCCATTGCGATATTGTCATTTTCTTCCAACCTCCTTTAAAAAATATAATACAAATCAAATCTTTCTACTTTTTGAAAAATTCCTGGTTTTCTTTCCTTAACTAATCAGCTGCAGAAGACTCCCCATTATTTTGGTCTTCTACCTAAACAGGTAGCAGTTCTCCTATTGCAGATCTTTCCAATCTTTGAGCAAGCACACTAGACTTCACAAAAACTAGCTTATCTCTGTACACTTATGGCTTTAGATAGTAGCTGAAAATAGCTCTCTTAGGTTGTATGCAAACTAGTACTTAAATATGCTACATTGTACCTGATAAAGAAATAGAAAATTTTTTTGCAAATGGGTTTATATCCTATGATTCTGTTAACCTGTTCAGTAAATTCCAAGAACTTTGTTCTTTGAAGGAATCTGCTGAGGGTATACTGTGAGCTCAGAGTCCCTTTGAAGACAAATACGGGTTTGGTGACTTACAGCAGTTGCTCTAACAGGATATGGGATCCTTTCATTTTGTGTGAAAATATCCACATATTAAACTTACTCATACAAAAGGAATTTTCAGCATATGTACTTCAGTTAGGAGTTTTCAAACTGGTGTTATTTGCAAGTCTTCTGTATGTGATCTTTAGTGGTCAACTAGATGGTTCTCTTCAAAGATTATTTCAAAGTGCAAAAAAACTTACCAGAAAAAAGCCCCAAACCCTAATCAACTCTGACCTGAAGAAGCACGGTAATGTAGATTTTTCTGAAACCCAAGAAAAGAGTAGGAGGCAATATCTAGGGTTCTGGGCTTCACAGATGTTGAGAAGTCTTTGTTACGTTTATATGCACTGCTGAACATCTGCTCTGTGCACACAGATTGAGGTTGGTGCATGTTCCTTGATGCTGGTGCTTACATTGCAATTTCACTTGTGGTATTGGTGATTGAGCAGTATTGATTGTTATGGTGGTATGACAAGCTTAGGTAAAAATTACTTCACATACCAGTTTACAGAACAAGTAAAATCAGTACCTATCCACTTCACAAATGGAGGCAGGAATTCTTAACAAACTTGTTATTTCAACTCTTACTTTTGTTAAATGTTTTTATTCCTTCTAATTTAATAACTTGGATGTATGAACTTCAGGTGCAACATATAATCCTTTAATATTTGACTAGTAATGCTTCATCAGGCACAGGAAGTAGACTAGAAGACAGAGAGTGATAAGTAAAAGAAATCCATGTTTTTAAAGTAACTTCCTAATTTTGCCTTCAGAATCAAAAACCAAAAATTTTAAATAAGAGGTAATGGTATCTGTCTCTTAAATTCTTCCTACTCTTACCACCACCTCATAATTATCATGGTATTAAGAGTATTATTATATTCTTCAGGAAGGAAATCTTATAGGCTTAGGAAATGGCAATTCCCATGTGCCAAAAGGTGAGCCAGATGCACAGAGAGCTTTGGCTGGAACTCAACAGAAAAAAATGTTAAGACCTCTGGAATAAGGGTCAGGCAACTGAGGAGGACTGCAATGATATCAGGACAGCATGCAGGGAAGAGCACAATTTGAAGAGCCAAAGCTCAAGTAGAATTTAATTTGGCTACTGCCATAAAATACAATAAAAAATGCATTAACCACAAAGGGAGGGTTAAGGAGAATCTCCATCTTTTATTGGACACAGGGGAAATGTGGGAACAGACTGGCCTCAACAGCGACAGGGAAACATAGTGAAAATGGATGGGAGAAGTGCTGAGATTCTTAACATCTTCTTTATCTCACCCTGTAATAGTAAAACTGGTTATTCCCTGAGTACCCTGCCCCAGGAGCTCGAAGACAGGGACAGGGAGCAGAATGAAGCCCTGTAATCCAAGGGGAAAAGGTCAGTGACCTGCTACACCACTTAGACAGACAAGCCTCAGGTACTGGGTGGGATCCAGCCAAGGGTTCTGAGGGAGCAATCAGGGATTCAATCATCTCCCATCAGTCCTGGCTAACCAGGGAGGTCCTAGAAGACCGAAGGTAGTAAATGGCCAGCCCATCTACAAGAAGAGCTGCAAAGAAGTTGTGGGGGACTACAGAGTTGTCAGCCTGACCTCAGTGCTGGGGAAGGTCATGGAGCAGACCATCTTAAGTGCAATCACACAGCTCGTGCAGGACAACCAGCAGATCAGACCCAGCCAGCACTGCTTGTGAAAGGCAGGTCCTGCCTGACCAACCCAATGGCCTTCCATGAGAAGGTGACCTGCTTAGTAAATGAAGGAAAGGATGAGGATGTTGTCTTACCTGGACTGTAATAAAGCCTTTGACACCATTTCCCACAGCATTCTCCTGGAGAAACTGGCTGCTCATGGCTTGGACAGGTGTGTTCTTCACTGAGTTAACAACTGTCTGGATGGCTGGGCCCAGAGAGTGGTGGTGAAAGGAGATAAATCCAGCTGGTCATAAGTGGCATCCCCAGGGCTCAATACTGGGGACAACCCTGTTTCATCTCTTTATCAGTGATTTGGATGAGGGGATCAAGTACACCCTCAGTCAGTTTGCAGATGACACCAAGCTGGGCAGGAGTGTTGATCTGCTGGAGGGCAGGAAGGGTCTGCAGAGGGATCAGGACAGGCTGGATCGATAGTCTGAGGCCAGTGGTCTGAGGTTCAACAAGGACAAGTGGCCTTGCACTTGGGTCAGGACAACAACCTGCCAACAACTCCTGGCAGTGCTATGGGCTGGGGAAGAGAACAACTGCAAAGCTGCCCTGGGAAAAAGGACTTGGAGGTGATGGTCGTCAACAGCTGAACCTGAGCCAGAGTGTGCCCCGGTGGCCAAGAAGGCCACCTGCATTGTGGCTTGCCAGACTGGGCAGTAACCATCCCCCTGTACTGGGCAACGATGAGGCTGCACCTCAAATGCTGTGATAAGTTTTGGGGGTGTGCTGTAACTCATCTATAGAAGGGCAGTGGAGCTGGGGAAGGGTCTGGAGCACGACTCTGATGAGGAGCAGCTCAGGGAGCTGGGGGTGTTTAGTCTGGAGAAAAGGAGACTCAGGAGGGACTTTATTGCTCTTTACAACTCCCTGAAAGGAGGATGTAGCCAGGTGGGGTTCAGTCTCCTCTTCCAGGTTACAAGTACTAAGATGAGAAAAAATGGCCTCAGCTTGCTCCAGGGGAGGTTTAGATGGGATATTAGGAAACATTTCTTCACCAAAAGAGTTATGAAGCACTGGAACTGCCCAGACAAGTGGTGGAGTCACCATTCCTGGAGGGATTTACAAGACCTATAGATGTTGCACTTAAAAACATGTTTTAGTGGTGGACATGGCTGTGCTGGGTTAATGGCTGAACTTGATGATTTTAAGGGTCTTTTCCAGCCTAAATGATTCTGTGATTCTATGAATCTACCATATAAAATTGAGCACAAAGGAATTAATGAGAAATATTTAAGATTGAGGGAAATATTAATGCTAGCATTATTCTTTTTTCTCTAAAGCTGTGTGTTTTATTTCACATTAGGGAGAAATAGTTGATACTACACTAATGGCTCTTTTTTTGGAAGCAATTTGATACAATCCTTCAATAGAAAATTTCTAAATAAAAATCACAGGAAGGAAGTTTTATCTAAAAATTGTGAAGCTACGGTGTTGCTTTGATAGGCTTAAAATGTCAGGGAAGTATTTTTGTGCATTTTGAAGTATTTCCAGTACCAATTTTGATTAGCAATAATGGCTGTGCCTTGTGAAGAACTGAATGCTTTCACATTCAGATTCACTAGGCTTATAAATAATGTGTTTGGTATTATCAAAGTGGTTATTACCACAAAAATAAAAGAAATCAGGACATCTTAAATTCTGTTTAAACTAGTAAGTAATTATAGTAAAAAAATAAGACCTGTAGGCCTATTTTATAAAAATATGGATGAATATATTTATTTATACTTACGTTACTAACCAAGTTACATGACTGCAAACTTCTTTAACAGTTTACAGAAGCGAAGTTTGGATGTTTTGATTCAAACAACTAACAAAAAACAAAAGCTATTAAAATAATTTGAAGCATAGTGACAGGAAAAGAGGAGTTTTGCCTCTTCAGTGTGAAAGTAATTCCAATTTCTCCACTTGGAGGAGAAACAAAAGGAACATGCTGTAATTATCCTATCTGATTTTACATGCAGAGAAACAAAAAGGGAGAAATAGTATCTTCAGAGATCAATTTTTATTCATCTCGTGAATATTGAAATTAAAGTTTATACATTTGGGTCAAATCTTCTGTTTATAAACTTCATCTTGTCCCCACATAGCACAAACTATTTCAAATTAAGACTTGAGAACCTTGTGTGATTCCTTACGTAATAACTCTTTAGAAAACCTCAGTGTATAAGACAACATATGTGAAAGACTGTGACTGCATAACATGGTTACTGAGAGCTATCTAAATTTATTTCCCTTATCAATTCTGTCCCCAAAGACATAAGCCTGAAATTGCTGCTTTTGAATTGTACTCCATTCTTGGCTTGTTATCTTCACTGCTGCCCTAAAATGAGGAGGTCCGTTGCTCTAGCCTCATTTCAGAAAGAAAACATAAGTAGGACATCTTGCTAAAATGACAGAATTGAATTGGGTTGATATTTAGAATATATAAATAGAAAAACTATTTTCTCCTCTTTTCAAGATAACACAGATCGTGGTCTTCAAAATGCTGAGGTGATTTGACTGATAATGTTAAATTAACCCTGTTAAATGAGACTAATTATTTCTTGCCTGAGACAAAAGCAGACCAATAAATTGCAGTGCCACTTCTGTCAGTTGCCTTATTCCCAAATGCCATATTCCCCCCGTGAATCTTCTTTTTGTTAATAGGCAGAGTATATTTTAGTTGATGATCTGTTGGTACTTTTACTTGCTGAGATATGGCAGGCAGAATTTAAATATCTCCAGAACTGCCAGAAATATTAGCAGTGCAGTGACAAAACTTAGTTTTCCTAACCTCAGTGATACAGAGATTGAACACCTTCCTTCTAAACGTGGAGGAGGGATCTGGGCAGACTAAGCTGTCTCAGTGATGTGTTGGAGATTCAGGGAATGCAATGGAAGAGACCAGCACCCACCTCCACCACCATCAATAACCACCAGCATGGCACATCCTACATGCTGCTCACAGGCAGATGGAAAGGGGGGTGTGGGCGTGTTTGTCTGAAATGATTCAAGAATTGCTCTTAAAACTCTTATCTGGAAAAAAAATTAAGACTAATCTTGGTTGGTGGGAGGCAAAGGAAGTTCTGGGAACAGCCATTTCTAAGAAGGGCTGTTACTTTCTGAATTAAGTTTACGTATGTTTTTATACACTACTCTTTTATCTTGTATTTTTTGTCAGGAAAACATCATCCAAATAATTGTGGTCAGTGTTGTAATTGGGCTGAAAATATTAGTGCTGGAAAGCTAAGAAATATCTGGTGAGAAACCTCCAAATTATGTGTGCCTGACTGTCCCAAATTTTTGGATTGTTCTACACATACACAAAAGCATGTATGCATGTATAAAGCAACAATAACAAAAAGGTACTAGCAAAGTACCTAAATCCTAAACAAAGACAACAAAAAAGCCCTGGTAGCAAAAAGGTGTGAGAAGGCATTTCATGAGCATCTTTCTGTCAGACAAGGGAAGTCTGGTTAAACCCAAGCTCGAGGATTATGCTGTATTCTTGCCTCAAATGAAAGAGCGTGATTGTACTCAGGTGGGGTGAGAGAATTCTGATGCTCTTGCAATTCTTTGACATATGGCACAGTCTAGCACAACCAGTCATCATGCCAAAGATGATTATGTCCTACATCACGAATGCCAGCACTAATTTATTAAGGTTGTCAGAAAGACAAAGACTCTGACTTAAGAACATTTAACTGCTCAGAGGGCCGTATTTTTCAGCAGCCCGGGGAAATATGTGTTTGAACACTTGCAACTTCTTTGGTGATAGCAAAGGTCTTGTTACTTGTGAGTACTAAAAGATTCATTTCAACCACCAGCCTTGCATGGCAGATTTCAACCCCAAGCAATTTCTACTTGCAATGAGAGCCTTCACACAACAGATATTCAATCACAAGTATGACAGAGGTGATGAAGGATTGTTATTTTTTTCTTTGTTATAACTTTAGCTCTGTACTTAAATTCTCTGGGTTTTGAAGAAGTATAATGTTTGATAGCTATTAAAATGAAACAGTGTAAGCATTAATCAAAATCCTGTGATCAAAAAATATTAACCTCCTTGATTCCTGTATGTAATCGTCACAAAATTAATTATCCAAAGTATTGTAGGACAAGCTGTTTTAATTCTGAAGTTTAAAAGCTGGACAGTGCCAAGAGTTTCTCAGATTAGGAGCCCAACAATCTACTAACTTGGCTCATTAATGAGTGGTCATGTGAATGGCGCTGTAGTGGTCATGAAATTGTATTGTTTCAGCCCTCCTTCTGCCTGGAGTTATTGAGGAGTTTTCATCAAAACAAGACCTTTTGTTTGGCTCAATGTCCTTCTTCAAGTCATAGAGTGATAAAAATTCAAAAACACTCTACAACTTTTGGTGTCCATCAGAAATCTATGCCATGATGCTAAAAAAGGTACGGAATTTATTGGTATGTGACTGAATTGAACTCAACTTTTTCTCAGTGTCTGCTGTCATAGCTTAATTAAGCCATTCCTTGATTTTCTGCTGACCTGAGAGAAAATGTAAAACAGTGTATTTAATCCTCAAAATCGATGAATCTCATCTTGAGAAGGGAATTTTACCTTCGTTTCATTACAAGTGATTTCTTGGGGCAGAAGACATTTTGGGCTGACTGTTGGTTTGCATTGCAATTGCATTGCCTCGAGACAGTTATCTCTGGGAGAAGACACCTCTAGCCTGTTGCTCCAACACTTCCTAAAAGAGAGGGAGTTTTTGTAGACAACACCTACAGCTGTGTGCTTGCCTTTATCAGTGTTTCAGACTGCGACTTCACAAGGTAAGAAAATGTCAGTATCTCCGTGTTTCTATATAGATACACAAACACACGGAGAGAGAAATGTATGTGTTGCCTAACCATGGCTAATTGCACATATAGGTGTAGCTGAATAAAATATGCATATGTATAATCATATGTATATGATGATACGTACACACAGATATGTGTGATTAGCTATCCAAAATGTTCCAGTTACAAATCAGATCCATCTGGGAGAGGAATGGTTATATGTTCTCTTTATGAACTAGAGCTTTGGGAACTTCCTGTGGAAAAAAAAAACCAAACAAACAAACAAACAAACAAACAAAAATATATATATATAAATACCAAGCATGGTATAATATAAATTCCAAGCATGAATAGGACTGATGGTTTTCAAACAAATATGCAGCACAATTATAAAGACTGGGAGGAAGTTGTGCAAAGGGGCTCCAAAAGCAAACTTCTTTCTCCATACAGATACAACGACTTCAAAATTTAAGCAGTATTCTAGGATAGTTCAAGTTGGGAAATTAAAAAAATCAGGGCTTGTGTTTCCACCTAGATGTTTTCATTAGGGTTACAGCAGTGAGAAGAGGGCATTGTGGCAGACACAATTCCAGCTGTTCAGTGCTTTTTCCTTAAAGCATGCCTTTGAATCATTTTATATCTTCTTGCACGCCAATTTTCCCTTATAAATAAATAGCCTCATTAAAAAAAAATTAACAAATATCACTTTTAAAGGAGTGTATTCAAGGTAACTGAGAGAACTTCAAGAAGTAAAATTCTCAGCTATATTAGGTTGATACTTTATAATATCTTTGAGCATAATCTAATGTAAGACAATATTAAAATGTTTTAATTTTAATGTATATAAAGTTATTTTTGAAAGGCCACATTTTTGCATGTAAAATTTACAATTCAAAAACATCAAGTGGATTAATTCAGAAATTATCAGATGTTAATTTCCCGAGATTATTTAATATATTTTTTACTAGTAGAGACAATTAAGTATAATGCTGGTGACATGATATGTGCAGTAGAGTAGTAGGTAGACAGGCTGGTGATTTTTGATTTTACTGCATTTTTCTTTCTCCTCTCATCCCATTTCAGGGAATTAACTCATAGAAGTGTCATAGAAAAAAAAATAAGAGTTTTCATTACAGGTTGTTGAGAACTAGAAATTAGCTACAAATACATCACACATTAAAGGAAATCCTCTGGAAACGAGAGGGTATGAAATTTTTTCTTAGAGTTTTTTTGAACTCCACAGAAACATCAATTATTTACATTGCATTCAAACCATAACGGATACAGGACATTTTAATCTGTATTAAAAGCTTTGCCAAAATATTATTTTAAATTTTAAAATAAAATTCTTTTTATTAATTTTATAGTAATTTTGGTTGTGAATCAGATTATTCAGTTGATAATTCCTTGGTTGTGTGCCACAGACTTTTATGGGCAGAAAATTTTCTCTTTTTAAGGAGAGAGAGCAGCTCCTGAACATAGTTTTTCTTTTCCGTGCATGTGTCATCTACCTAAAGAAAGCTGGACAGTAGTATGTTTGTATGATCAAATGAGGAAGGTATTCTTAAACTCAGGCCTTCAGAATGACAACAAATTGAGAGCAGGACTTCACTGTGAAATTTGTGTTTTATTGACTTTTTTTCCTGTGACCTCAATTCTTCAGGCATTAAAGCAGGATCTGGATTTGTGATACGGGTTTATGAATACCCAAATAATTATCACTTATTTGCCTGAAAGGGTATTTCGGGTGGACCTCATCTGCAAATGTTTGCATCTGTGGATTTTGCTTTTTTGAACAGAAGCAGCATATAACTTACACTGAACAACAAAATGAACCTTAATCGATGTTAGCCTCTCCAGAAAACAGACATTTGTCAGTCAGGAAGCATGAAATAAGTAATAATCTCCCTTGGTCCTACTGCTTTTGATACAGATAGCTAAGTCTAAAGACAAGCATTATAAAGTGTAGTATGTTAGGAGGAAATTGATGCATCCCTTAAAAATACATAAAATGAGTGAACTTGATCATCATCTTATTGTCACTCCTGACCCTAAATGGCTTTGTCAAACAGTAAAACTTGGTCTGTATTCCCTTCAGGACTGCAACAATTGACTGGCAATAATATTTTTCTTTAAGTGCATTCACCTGAAAAGAACGGTTCTTGGATTAAATGTCTGCACACAAGAAGTGAACCTTCCATGCTGGTGCAGATTTTCAAAATAGGATATTAGCAGCAATACTCCACTTGCCAGTTTCTCATCTTAGATGTAAGAAAACATTAAAAAAATATTGCTGTCTTTTTGGGTATTTGAAATTACTTCTTTTTTAAAATCAAGTTTAAGAAAATAGTCTTCACAGTCATAAGAAGAAATCTGCTCTGAGTATCTCTAAAATAGAAACTTTTGTATGATTTAGATTATTTTAGATATGTTAGATTTAAATGTTTAAATAACATTAAAATAATTTTTATGTATATTTGGGCTCTTCAAATATTATATTCTATTTTCCTGAAGAATCAAATATTATTTTTTCTTTATCGTGCAACTTTGAAAATGCATTTATTACTCAACTTTGTTCCAGTGCTTCAAATTAGGACGTAAAGTCTGGTGGAAGTGATCCAGATATCATAGTCTAATTATTAGGCTGATTAATGCATAAGTGTTCATTTTCAAAATAGAATATAATGAAGATGATTTTAATGTAAATGATTTTTTCTGCATTTTGTGTCTTCATTTTTGTCCTTACGTTGGGAATGTCTATTACCTCCATATATTCATAAAAATATTTAGAAAGATAAATACTCTTATGGAGTAAGTTTATTTCGTGTGGGAATGTAGGTAAGTTCCTCTTGTTACTAATATTTAAAAAAAAAAAATTACTAATTTTATAACAAGCACATTGAAAATGCATTTAGACTTTGGTGCTGTACTGTGCTGTGAATGTACCACTAACATTTTGTGGAGTTTGGGAAAGAATTTAAGACACTTTACAGAATGTTTATTCCCTACCATACTGTTACTGTAGTGCCAGTAGCAAATAACCATACTACAATATCTTCACTATAAATGTGGTATGATACTTAGCCTCTGCAGAGAAATAGAGGCACTCCACTTTCTTTTCTGAAGGTGAGAACACATTCTCTGCCATTTCAAAGCTGTTTTGTCTAGATCTCCTCCCTTTTTATCATCTGCCCAACCTGGAAGATTTGGTCTCCCCTTTTCCCCTGCTCTTGAGTTACGGAAGTTATTCCTGTGGCTTCAGTCCTGACTTGTTTCTAATGACACAGTGACAGTCACAGTGTGTGTGAGCTTTCCTAGGCTAAGCTTTCCTCAGCACCCTGGGTGGCAGGTCTTCAGACCTCCCCTTAGCATTTAGGTTTTTATTTTCATTATTTGATCATGCCCTTTTGCAGTACGTGAGAAAGAAATTTAATTTTTATTTATGCCTCAACATATGTTATAAATCCATTTTCTGACATGGGGTGAAAAATCGCTATAGGGGCTGTACACCTACAGTGTTGGGAGCCTTAACACGTGCCACGGGCAGGGGACAGCTCCGAGAAAACAGAGGGAGGCTCTGTCCCTGGAGAGACTGCGCCTGACAGCCGATCGGGGCAGAAACTTCCACGGCTGGGCTGCAAGTGACCCCCCTTGGAGGCAGGCAGGCCCCGAAGGCCGGGAAAATTTCGCCCGTTTGACCAATGGTCTTCCTAAAAGGGCTGCCTTACGGGAAGAGTCTTAGCACATAAGCGCAGTCAACTGCGCCGGAATTTTTCCCCGTCGTTTCTCATTTCTTGGTGAGGAGGGAGTGCCTGGAGGGTTCGTCCTCCTGCAGAGCTTCCTCTTCCCTGCCTGACCACCCGCTTTCCCTGTCTGTGTACCCCGTTTCAGCGAGCAGCCCGTCACCACAGCGAGCTGTTCTTCAACTGCGGAGGAGCGACAGCAACCCGCAGCCGCCCTGCTGCACAACTCCGCCACTGGTGGCCGGATTTCTCTTCAAGCTACTCTTCCAGTTTTCTTGTTCAAACATGGAAGGTTTACTCTTGGTGTGGTCAGCTTGACGAAGAATCTGTCCTTTTCATGTTCAAAAATGCCTGGGAAAGGCATGTGCTGCACTTGTCTAAGTGTTAGATCTTGCATTAAGAGAATTTAACATTTCTAGTTAATCAGGGTGTAGGAATCCTCAGCTGAAGTGGATCTTATGAAGAAAAGCTGCACCTGTAATGGGGATCGTGGAACACTTCTAAGAAGAAAAGTGCTCCGTTCTTCTTTACTGTTGCCATGTAAATTCTGTTAGATGTTACTTCAAGGTCACTTTATTTTATGGGGTGATAACAGCAGGAGTGTTAGAAAATGAAGAGTTCAGTACTCTGGAGTGAGCGACTCTGTGTTAGGGAGAAAATGGATAAGGTGAGGTGTCTTCTATTTTTTTTTTCCTTTACTTAAATTCACTTTTAAATGAAGCATCTGAGATGATATTTAAGAATTCTGCTTTAGCAGAATGGGTATTTTAAGCCCGAGTGAGCAAAGAGAACAGTGATATGTGATACTTAAGATAGTGTTGGAGATTTTTTGTGAAATCTCTGCAAAGGATAGAAGTGATCTTCAGTTCGGGAAGAACTGGAGCAAAAATGAACTCTGTACAGAAAGGAACTGGGATTTCACTCCTTTTTGACATCAGAGGCAAGGTGCAGTTGAGGATCTGTCTCTTGTTGAAATGGCAGTCCCATGTCTGTTGTGGCAAAGTGGCTGTGGACGACAGAAATCAGTGTGACCAAGAAGTTTTATCTTTTTTGTGTATAAAGCATTTCTCCTGAGAGAGCTTGAAAGGGGAGTTTTTCATTAGTCTAAATAGGCAGCACTAAAATTAACATGAACAAAGAATTTCCTCCTTCTTAAGTCCGATATGCTGCCTTTTCATTGTCAAAACACTTTGCATTTTTAATCAAAAATATAGGAAATTAACTAAAATGTCTTTCAATTCTGCTGTATCAGAATTCATGGATTGGATCAGAGGGAACAATATATCCACCAAAGAATAAAGGAAGATGATAGCTCTGAATTAAAGTCTATCTAACAGTGGTGAGAGGATCTTGGAGACAGGTTGCAAAGATACTTTATGGTGAGAAAGCTTGTTTTCAAACCCTAACCTTTTAAAGTTTGCCCTGTGTGTAGCACACCACTTGCATGACTTCTGGGTAGATTTTCTTGTGCTGACACAAACTGCGTCTCTTTTGAATGCTCGAGTTCTGAGTGGTGCCTTTCTTGTTTCTTCGCCGTACATGCAGTCTTATGAATGATTATTCGAAAATTTTTTTGACCATTAGGAGACAGGGGGCCTAAATATCATTTTCTTGATGCATGTGTTACTGCAGAGGATTGTGACAGATGTAATTCTCTATTGCATCTGGCACTGGAGTGATTCCAGTTAATTACTTTCCAGAATTTGCTTTCAGTAATATCTTTCTGAAAGGGTTTCTGAGCCATTTTTGACCAAGTCTTACAGAAGGTTGATGGTGGTCATATGTAAACAAGACACAATTAAGCAAATGCACCTTCCTACCACCTTCTTTTTTTATTGAAATCTTTATCTTACTCTGTAAGAAGAAAATATTTTGCATACTTCACAATGTGCTACAGGTTCTTGAGAATGATTTTCTTGATTTGGAATTAGTATTAGTTTTGCATCAATTGTTTTGCATATTTTATCTGATAACCTTTCCAACTCAATGTGTCTATAAAACGAAGCACATTTTTTCCTGTATGCTCCTTGCTAGTAAGAAAGAAGTCTCTTAAATATTTTAAGAAGTGTTTCTGCACTGTTTGCATTTTACAATAATGAGGCATGGTTACACTTTAAAAAGTATTTATGACAACTTGAATACAGAGATTGGCGACAACGCATTCAAAAATCTTAACATAGTTGTTGTTAACTAATTTCTACTCTGTTAAAATCATGCAAAGTTACAAAAAAAATCCAAATATATTCTCTCATTGCAATACAATACAGCACATTATGGTCTTAAATTAACTTCCATCGATATTACACCTGAATCACTTTTTAAGAATGCTGTACAACATTGGAGAAGCTGGGCAATTACTCTTAATCCCCTAACATCAGCATATCCTTTAACTCCTAACAAATTGCAGGGAAAAAAAAGGAGTGATTAACAGTAACAGTGCTTCCAGAGAGTTCCATAAAATTTTGAGTACTAACTCAGCCTATTGAAATATAAATGCAGGATGGCAGGTGTGTGCAGTTAAAATGGTTCCTGTTTGCTCTTTGTAATAAAGCAGCGTTTTAAAAATAAAATACAGTTGTAATAAAATTTCTTGTCTAGGGTATAACTGGAGGACAGACTCAGAAAAGTAATCCATCCTCCGGTTTTTTTCTTTCTCTTAAGCTCAACACCCAACTTCTCTCTGCAAGCTTTAGCATGGTAAATACTCAATATGTAAACAAAAGGATGTGAAGTTGCATGAAGGGTTGTTTGCTGTCTAAGCATACATCTCAAAGTGAAGTGAACTACAGATGCTAGAATGGGCTTTGGAAAATGATCTTACCATATATTACTAGCAAAGCTTTTATTTGCAGCACAGGGCTTTTCTATATATTTTAAATTGCTATGTAATTTATTTCTGGAAACAATTATCAAAACTATATCTGCAGGTGGACAATAAATGTTGAGATCCAAGAAGCTGGATTTGGAACTTCAGTGCATCTCAGTGTGTAAGTCTTGATTCTTCAGTGTTTTAGAAGCATTTTCTTTTTTTTTTTCAGAATGCTTTTGGTTGTTTTTTTCTTGTTGTTTGAAGGCTTTTTGTTGGTAATGTTGGGGTTTTTTTGTGAGTTTTGGCTTTTTCTTTTGTTCTTTTTTGATAAGGAAATACATCAGTCTGTGCTGCAGACTTAATCGCTTCTTTACTTAAGAGTCACAGTCAGATTTAGAAATTAAAAGCCTTGTGTAGCCCGCATAAAAAGCATTAATAACTAGAAAAACAAATGAGTTTTGAATAAGTGGCTACTGTTTAAGTCAAACACAGTGTAAAATGTGTGTATATAGGTCCTTTCTTAAGGAGTAGTCCATTCAGATTCCAGAAACTCCCAAAATATTTTCAAGGACACCAGCTCCTGTTATTATGCCCATGCTTACTACACATTTTACTGGTTTAGCAGGTAACAGAATGTTTTCATGAAACTGATTTCTTCAATAGCAATGTAAAAGAATCAATTATCAATGGAATTATCAAAACTATGCAAGTCTTGTTAAAATCAGTGTGATTCAGTGTTAAGATTCTAAGCCAGTGGTCATCACTGTCTGGTTTTACATGTCTGAAATTCTGGGGATTTGATGTAAGCCAAACAAAAAGGTTGCAAACAACACTGAAATTTGCCAGATGCAAGTGTTGGCAAAATGATAATCCCTCTCTATTTGCAGCCATGGCTTTTGTACCCCAGGCTCAGTTCAAACAACAAATGCAGCTTTTCCCCTTTTGAAAAAAGGCTACAAAACAGACGCAGGAACATTAGTGGGGATAGTAGTATTTAATTGTGTAGTTCAACTTCCAAAAGTGGCTCAGCCTGCCCAACAAATTGTGGTAATCATGTGTAGAAGAAAGATCTGTGTTCATCTAGCATAGCAGGCAAGACTTCTGGGGTATCAGTTAGTTAGATGTGAAAGGCTTTTACATGTTTCTGGAATAGAAATACAGGACTGGAAAATGATTGACTGTGCTTTTGGTTGTGTGTCAGAAAGTACTCTTATCCATCTCAGACACTTTATTTCTCTTTTGCTCAGTACAAAGAAGTTACCTGCTGTCAATTTTCGGATGTTCAGTATTCCTTAGTCTGCAGGATAAACTGCTGTACTGACAATAAAATGTGAGTTAAAGGTAAATCAGGGTCAATGCCAGTTATTCGAACAGTACTATCTCACTTATTTTACAGTGGATTTCATCCAGACTCCTCCTGTTTGTTAAATCTGGGAACACCTTGCAAGGTGTTTTGTAAACCTTTGGTTAATTAGTGCCAGTTTGCTGCGTTTTCTCAAAGGTAGATAAATTGTATAGACATATTAACACAATCTTTCAACTAAAATTTAATTTTCTTGATTTTTTTCTTTTTGCCAGCAAGATCTAATGTTTTTTCATTTCAACACTTATTGATGTTTCTTAATTTTGCCAAATACAAGTTTTCATTTGATTTAAAATTATTAAATATACTCTTGACAGCCGAGTGAGGTAAGGAAGATATAAACTGAAATCAGATTTTGCTGGATAAATGGAATCAGTGTGATGTTCAACAGAAGTTTGAGGTTTGACATTGCTGAAATCAGCTCTGTTTATGATAGCACATGTTCTCTGACTTGCAGTTCAACTTTGCAGTGTTTTCCTTGAAGCATTTTGCTGACATGTTGCTGACATAAACCTGTAGACACATACCTGTAAGGCTACAGGATAACCTGAAGTAGTAAAATGCATTTTTTAGATTTCTGTTTTAATTTGAGCCAGAAGCCGTTCTATGGGCACACTCGTAGGAGTGTGGTGTTCCTAGTAGGGACAAGGACAAGTGGTGGATGTGGGGTGCCAGCCTGTTTTTGTAGCTAAAGAAACATATGTTGGTCTGTAGGCCATGACTGCTTCAGGCTCAGGAGTTCAACACAGAATCGTAGAACCATAGAATGGCCTGGGTTGGAAGGGACCATAAAGATAATCTAGTTCCAACTGCCCTAACATTGCAGGGGCACCCCTTCCACTAGACCAGGTGGCTCAGAGCTCCCTCCAACCTGGCCTTGAATTCACTTCAGCATGGTGTTGATGGGGACAATATTTGATTTCACAGGTTTCACAGAATATTCTGAGTTGGAAAGGACCCACAAGGATCATCGAGTCCAAATCTTAAATGAATAGCCCATACAGGGATTGAACCCTCAATCTCGGTGTTATTAGCACCATGTTCTGACCAACCAAGCTAATCTCAGTGGATCTTATCAGTTAATTTATCTCATCTTGAGAGATGTTACTCTTAAGATATGAACTCTTATAAAACAGTGGGTGATACAAAACTTTATTCCCACTGAAAAGAAAGCAAGATTTGAATGTTTTGAACCCCATAGGAGAGAATCAGTCTCAAGAAATCCAGAGGAATTAGCTTGTACATGTGATCATTTAAGTTTTGAAATTTTTGAAAAATTCTCTATAAAATTAATCTTATTACTGCCAGTAGAGACAAATTTATAAAAACAGCTTGTCTTTAGATATGATCTGTTGAAACCGAACAGGGTAGTTACAGTGATTTAAAATAGTGTGTTGGAACAAAAGCTGCTAAAGGAGCCTTGGTGAATGGAAAACAGTCAACAGCAGAGAGAGCAAATGAGGCAAACTTTGCCCTCAGACTAGGCCAGCCCACTAATTTCTATCCTAGTGTGGAAATTACTTTTCATCTGTTGTATTTTCAAATGTGTGATTGGGAAGGCAGGAGATCTTCCCATTCTTTTTCCTCACCTTTCTTTCTGCAGCCCTTACAGGTGAAGAACCTGCTCCATGAAGGATGTGCATAAATTATTTACATACATGAATAAATATATATATATATATATATACACACACACACACAAAGCTCCCCCTTTGGTTTCCAGCCATGAGGCTCCCACTGTCTTTGACCCTGTGCTGGAAGTAGAGTGGTAGAAAGCTCATGCATATCCAGGTGCCCCATCTTGCAAACTCAAGCAAAGTTCTGGCTTAGAAAAGAAAGTCTGGAAAATCATTTGGCAAATCAGTTCACTTTATGAGTGAGTTTTTTAATCTTACATTCCCCTCTTTCAGTAGAACGGCACTACTTTCACCTAATTGGTGGAGATCTGGGCATTTGTAACCCTGTCAAACCATTCCTAACAGTTAAAAGCATGCTGAAAACACCAACCTATACAGCATGGCAAAGCAACTCAAATAAATTATCAAAATACACATATTTCTGCATCTATATTTATAATCTGCATGCCTATATATACATAGGCATTCGGATTAAAAAAATAAAAATACAATGCAAAAAGTGAATCATAAAGGTAGTTCACAATGATCTCTAAATTTAATTAAATCAGTGGTTTGTAAAAAGGCTATTTATTTTATACAGTTACATTTTGTCGCTTTAACCGCAAGATAAACTGCCTCTTAAATTACAATGAAAAAGCTATTATTAAGTAGAATAATAACGTTGATGCAATTTTTAAAACCTCAGCTTCCAAATATTTATTCCTATGGTTAATAGCTTTCTGTGTGTGCTGAGTTCAGCATTAAAATTATTTAAACTAAACAAACTGAGAAGCTGTAAGTATGCAAGTACAAGAAACTAATTTAAAAACCCCCTAACTACTATGTGTTTTACTGTAGCTAAGCTATTAAAAAGCTTACGGAAAATAAAATGAAACTATGCAGTACAGTCTATTATACAATCTTTTTCATTTTAGATGCACTTAATAGTAAAAAGCACTAAATACTACTGGTTGAATTGTAAACACATCAAAATGTATTGCTCTAAGCTGTAGGATTGTATTTCTACACCATTTTTAAAGAATCAACATTATTTATTATTTTAGATTTTGCCTTTTTTTGCAAAATATTAATTGGACAGTACAGAGATGCACTTAAGCAATGTGAAGTTGTTTTATGACAAATCTGCAAAGGCTGAATACATGAACTTTACTCTGTCTTTGTGTCATGCTCATAACCAAAAAGATTTACCATTATTGTGGCGTTCTGGTGGTGGAGTGGAAACATAGGATTAAACCTATGTACAGTCCATTGTGAGGAAAATTGGGAATAGCAGATGAACAAGCTGGTTTAGTCTCTGCTTAAGACATATATTCAGCAGTGTAAAAACTAGTGCGTTGCAGCAACATCACTCTGGCTTCAAAGGCAAAGGGATTGAGGGATTGAGAAAGTGGGCAAGCATAAGTCATAAATCCATGCTGGCAAGTAATATTCAAGACTTCCACATTAGTATTGGCCATTACAGTGATATCCTGTCAAGGTTTAAGGTACCTGGATCACCCTCATGAAGGTGTTACAGATCTGTACCTCCTACTAGAGCTGCGTTTTGCCTCAGAAAAGGTTTCGGTTCCAGGAAGAATCAAACTACTAATGCAATAATAAGATAGGTATTTTCCTGAGAGGCATGTAGATCATTTTATTGTTTGGTGGGTGCTGGTCCTCTAGCAATCTAAATAGACTTTATGAATTCCATCCCACTAGAAGGACATATAAACTATTACGGACTAATTATTGAAACTACGCTACATAAAATAATGCGTGCATCTTGCTAGGTAGTTGTTAACATTATTAAACACAACAATTAGGGAAAATCAGATATCTCTGATAGTAATAAACTTCTAATAGGTTTTCTTTTCTTATGCCAATAGGTATTTGAAGTAGAGTCAAAGTGCAATTCCTGCCATCTTCTTTGAGTGTCTTGTGTGAGGAATCCCTTCTAAGCTTGCCTTGTAATGAAAATAGTGTGTTTACAAAAATTAGAAAATAGAAAAGAATGGTAGAGAAATGCTATTCAATCTGTATTTCTTTACTCTTTGATTGACAAATATGTAATTACAGTATTAAACTCACCTAGGCCTATTTATCTGTCAGTCTACATGAACAGATTGTGAACAGAATGATCTGCATCTTTAATAAAGGTTATTCATGTGAGTAATGTTATACCAAACTTGGTGTGCTAGACTGGCGTCCTCATTGTTTCATCCTGACTTCCCACTGTTTTCCCACTTTCCAAATGTTTTTCCTAGTGAATTTCTGTCCTACAGGGATGACTACTACTCCATATGTCATGACTCAGTGTGGGATACTATCATCTGCTGTTTAATTCATTAGGAGGTATGTTCCATGCTCCCTCCAACACACCCTCTGCCTGTTATTTCTCCTTTTTTAAATGTCCTAGGAAGATACATGGATTTTTTACCTTTCCCAGGGGAAGACGTTTTTCCCCAAAAACATGGTCTGAGGGGTGCATTTGTATTTTGTTGAAAAGGTGAGTATAGAGCATTATTTTTTAGCAGGAGGCTAACATAAACTCCCTATTAATTGGACAGGGGCTGTGGAGTGGGCAGGGAAGGGAGTGGAGGGGAAGCAAAAAGATATAACTGGTCAGCCTTGTGAATAGAAACAAAAGCAAACTCCATCCATATCTGGGTCTAGTGCTCCAACTGCCCCCAAAAGAAAGATTTTCAACATTAAGGTTTTTGAATGACAAAAGAAAGGGTGCTCCAGTGCTCAGATCTGATAGTAGGATGTGTCAGCTTCTTGCAGTGCAATCGCACCGCTTTGTCAGAACTCCAGCAACACAGCAGGGAATAGGAATTGGTGTTATGCTGTTTTATAGGTCTGGTATTTTGTGTTTAAGAATGTAAAAAATACTTGTTCTAAAGGTGTTGCTTCTATATACATGCCTTTATGTATACATATAAATGTATACATTTGCACATTTTTTCAACAAAATGCTAGACAATTTTCTTTAGGAATATTGTTGGGAGAAGCATCTGAATGATTGGGTCAGTCATGGTGTTTTCAAGACTATTTAGAAGTCATGCTTATATTAAGCTGTGTTACTGAATGGAGAAGTTGTTTAGTTAACGGAGTATGACAAGAGAATAATCCAGTGATGCAGTAGGAAAAGGATATAGGGACTCTGAAATACTATGCAAAGACACCATCACTGGTCTTTGTTTTTACAAGTATTATTGAGCAGGAGCTGTCTTTTCCTAGGAGATGCTTTCAAAGGAAGGAGAGTGGTGTCAGGAATAAAAGATTTTGCATACTCAGAACAGGTGGTTGTGGCATTGTGGGATGGTAGTAGGAAGCAAGAAGATGAAAAAATGTGTTAAGCAAAGGGGACAGGATAAAAAATGACATGGAGATATGGGGTACTAAGAGTTGCTAGAAAGTAGAACTACAGCAAAGCTTTCTTGAGTGCTTGTCTTACTGCACTGATTTTAAAAAGACATGCAACATTTTGGATATTCTCTTCTGTTTCTTTTCCCTTCTGCACAAGATTTATTTTAAAATTATTTCTGTAAGTCCTCTGGGAGTTTTGCATGACTTCATGACGAACCTCATTAGCTTGTGATATTATCTTAAAATGTGGCAGTTTGTCATGCACATGGACTCTTTGCTTCATGTACGTGTATCTCATGCCCATGATGTGCACAAGGACTTCGCTCCTCATGGAGTCAGTATAGATGTAAACTACTCTGTCGCTGAAAAATTAGTGTATCTCCCAGTCACCAGGGTATTCTGTGATGAGACCATTAGCATATTTTTAACTTATCTTTAAAACATTAAGTGAGCAGAGAATAGTAGAAAACTAGCTAAAGTGCAGCACAAACTCTCATGCTGTATCAGGGATTTACAGGTTCAGGATGTGGTGAACCTTTTCCATGAGCAGTTTCTCAGCTTGCTCAAACTCAGTAAAGCCCTCCCCTGCTTGGCACTAATGCTGTCTGCCACCCACCTTAGAAAGTCACATGCAGGAACAACTCTCATTTTTTGTGCCAATGAAATTTAAATGGCTCCCCTCAACACCAGCTTTGCTTTGAGTGGTGTGATACATGTCCTGTTACACACAATTTCTTCTATATCATTTTCTGTTTTAAGAGATCCAGCTACTTGGATCTTCCATCATTTAGATTTGAACATAAGACCAAATTTTAAAGTTCAAATATGTTCATGGATAATTCAGAAATGGATGGAGATCTGTCTTTAGGTTTTATCTGTGAAAACACAGAGAATTCATCAGTCACACTCCAAAACAAAAAAATCTAAATAAGCTGAAATCAATTACCTGCTGAATAATGCAACACAAAGAAAAGCTTTTTCAGCTAGGCACTGGAAATTGAACACTATGGTTTTATACAGGACCCATGCCAAGGTCTCTGCTGAGATAGGATGAGTTTTTTGGCAACCAGTTAGGAAAAGGAGGAAAAGCTGATTATTCTTATTGAATTTTACTTTTGTATTCATGTGGCTGAGAAGATTCTTCCACTCCTCCCCTTTGCTGTTGCACTGTGGTGTTAGATGTTAGCTCACATACAGATTTTGTTTTAAAATAAATGGATATGGCTTTGGTAATTACACACTGATGAGTTTATAAATGTCTTAAAAGAGTTTTCATATCCTATGTCAATTTGATTAAAAACCACCTGAGTCTGTACAGAGAGTTTCAGGAAAGCCAAACGTGTTACAAAATACACTTTGCCAAAACAGGACTGAGTAGTTAAAAGAAGTTGTTTCCGGGAATTGTTTTGTTATTTGTTAACAATATTTGATCTTGTACAGAAGGACAAGAAGAGTTTGAGAGGATGTAGGTCCATAGTGAAATAGGAACTGGTGCTGGACACCAGGAAAAGGTCATGAACTGCTTCAAAGACTCATGTTTTCCAGATTTATGAAATCAATTCTGGAAAGGTACAGTTTAGCTAATAATAAGAAAGAACTTGGATGTGATAAAAGTAATACTGGCAAGGAGAGAAGATCTTGTTCTTGACCATACTTGAGTTTAGCATCTTTCGATGTATTTTAAAAACAGCTGCATTTGGCTAACATGATTCGTGCTGATGAACCAGCAATGGCAAAACCACTGCTGCACACAATTGCAAGGTAATTTGGAGATCTGTTCTTGATAGCAAGCCAGGGGTTGGAAACAGGTAACACACAGATGTTGGTGTAGCGGAGGCAGCACACCGACAGTGACTACTTGTATACATGTGTTATAGTGCTTTAGTGGAACCAGTTCACTGTTCGTGTGCTTTCTGCCCAAGTTCACTTTGCTCCTGCACCTCACCTGTCCCACATCCCCTAAATTATGGCTATAACTTACATAATTTACAGCTTCTGTGGGTGGAAACTTAGACCAGGATGGTGTTATGCTTGCATCTACTCTTATGTAAATCTCTAGGCTATAATCTGAATATTATAAAATTGATTTAGTTGGATTCAGCTCTGTTCAGCCTGGAGCAGAGGAGCTTGAGGGAAGACCTCATTGCAGTTACAGCTTCCTTGTGAGGGGAAGAGGAGGAGCACACACTGATCTCTGCTCTGTGGTGGCCAGTGACAGGACCCAAGGGAATGGCTTGAAGTTGTGTCAGGGGAAGTTTAGGTTGGGTATCAGGAAAAGGTTCTTCACTTAGAGGGTGGTTCGGCACTGGAACAGGATCCCCAGGGAAATGGTCCCGGTCTTGAGTCTTCCAGAGCTCACAGAGCTTTTGGAAAACTCTCTCGAGGACACGGTGTAATTATTGGAGGGTCCCGAGAAGGGCCAGGAACTGGATTTCAATGATTCCTTTGGGTCCCTTCCAACTCAAGATTATTCTGTGATTTCATGCCTCTCTGTGGAGCCTTCCCTTCTCCAGGCTGAACAGTCCTAACTCTCTCAGCTTGTTCTCATAGGAGAGGTGCTCCAGTCCTCATATCATTTTTGTGCCCTCTTTTAGACTTACTCTAGCAAGTTCACATCCTTTTTATGTTGAAGACCCCAAAGCTGGACATGAGTGCTCCAAGTGGGTCTCCTCAGAGCAGAGCAGAGGGGCAGAATCCCCTCCCTCCCCTGCTGCCCACAGGACTTTTGATGCAGCGCAGGGTAAGTTTGACTTTCCAGGACTGGCAGAGGACATAGTCGGGTCATTTTGAGCTTCCAGTCCACCAACCCTGCTAAGTCCTTCTCCTCAGGGCTGCTCTCGATCCATTCTCCATCCAGCCTGTGTTTGTGCTTGGCACTGCATCCGGATGCAGCACCTTGCACTTTGCCATGTTGGACCTCACGAGTTTTGTATGGGCCCATCTCTCCAGCCTGTCCAGGTCCCTTTGGATCCATCCCTTCCCTCCAGAGTGTGGCTGTATCACAGAGCTCAGTGTCCTCTACAAGCATGCTGAAGGCACACTCGGTCCCACTGCTTTTTACTGTTCTGTTTGTTTTACAGCTTTCATGACTCACCTTGACAAGGTCACTGCTTTGTGCTGGAACATGTAGTGAATTCAAGATGTTAGAGAGACTGTGTCTTGTGCTTTTGAACAAATCCTCCAATTAGGACAAGTGATCAAACAAAGACACAGTTCAAACAGTATGTTTCAGTCAGTACCAAAAAAAAAAACCCCAAACCAAAACCCCAAACTAAAACTGGCAGGCACTATACCTTGAGTGATTATGGCAAGATGAGGAGTTTGAGGATTAACAATCCATGTTAGGCATTTGGAGTTGAGCAAATAGAAAGGAATGTAATCTCTGAGAACAAAAAAAATCTTAGAGGCATATTATAATAATTATTTGTTCATTAAATAAAAAATGGTAGTGGTACAGTTGTGGGAGTAGTATGATATGTTTCAGAAAACAAAGTATTTGCTAATTGGGTAAATGATAACAAAGTTAGGCAATATGTTACAGTGGTGAATTGAACTGTGTGTGGGTTGTGTGATCAAAAATATTTAATCTATTTAATCAGATATTGGTTGAGGTTTTTACATGACAGGAATTTTGATAAGGTAGTTCTGAGGCAGCTCAATGTGGAAATGAGGTTTGCTTTAATGAAGTGTTTCTCGGTGTAGCTACATAAAATATGTAAATGAGAAAAAGATATGTTTGGAGCAAACTTTGGGAAAACATTACCCAAGATAATGTCCCACACTATTTGTTAGTCACCTTGTTTTACCAAGAGAAGGATATTCTAAAAAAAAAGCATCATGAATTTTGGCTTTATGGAAATTTACTTTTGCCTCCAGTAAACAATTAAATTTGTGTATTAATTTCTTCTTAAGGAAATTTGACTTTTTCTAGGATAGATGGAAATCTGCCTGGCCATATGAGATTCCAGTAAGTTATTGAATTTTCCTCCTATTTAACCTAATGGTCAGCATGGGAAATGTATTTTTATTGATCATAATAATGACAGAGAGCAGCCTTTTAATGTGTCTTAACCTGGTTGTTGTAAGGCGATACATTACGGTATCCACATATCATGGTGTCCTGCATTATTGTTTTCCTTTCCAGAACAGTGTCTAAAGCACTTCAATTATTAATTTAAACTTGGTGGGTTTTTTTCTAGGCATATACATTTACTTTTAGATAGCATGCTGTCTCCATTTGTGCTTGTCGTTCATGTGTATTTGTTACAATTTGTGCCATCCTTAAATCTAAAAGACAATTTTTTTGGCTGCTCTATCAGTAATTCTCTATGAAAATAATAGTTTTCTAGAGGATGCCACAGCAGGAATTTCCTCCTTCTAGTTATGCAACACCAAAGGGTAAACCTCCTACTGGTTAATTTATGTGTAAAAACTTCTTCAGTTTACATGTTAAGTGATGCTTTAGCACTTAAGGCTAAATTAATACTAACAGTGTTTGTGTAACTATTGACAATTGTTGTGACCTCTGGCTCAGTCTTTAAAGAGATGCATATGTTTAATTATCAGCAGTAGATTTTATTTATCCGTAATTACCATCAAGAATAAATTATAAGCTTGTGGGGAGAAATAACAGGAGAACAGAGCTAATGGCATTTTGCCCTCCTTCAGTGGATGGAAGAACAAAGAATAAGGGTTAACTTTAGGTGATAACCTGGCTGCATTTTCAAAGGAATTTAATTTTTAAAGTGTGGGGAAAAAATCAACCCAGAAACTGAAGTTAAAATGTCTCCCTTACTCAAAGTAATCAGTGAAATCCTTAGTGAACTGAGTAGCAAAAGCAGTTATCTCATATAGGTCAGTGTTAATTTATACTGAAGTGAGGCTCAGTTTTGATAAATATTTTCTAGGTGACTATGGGAAACTATTCTAGGTTCATATAAATGAGAGACAAAAACTTTCAGGATTATAGTGAAAGACCAATAAGCAAAGTGAAATTTATCATGACAGTGGTTACTCTTGGAACACTTTCATATATCAGTGAAATTCATATGAAAATTCAGTAAATTTTGTACCGCCAAGGTACACCTTCCTTGGAGGATCAGTATGACTGCTTTTTTTCCAGAAGATTATGATTATCTTTTATGGAGAACTTTTTCCCTCAAGAAATTTTACAATTTGTGTAAAACTCCTTCGTCCCTCCACCCCTCAGTAACATTCTTAGTAGAAATAGGCTTCCTGATACTGCATACCTCACATTAAAATACAAAAAATAAATATTGAGAATCTATACACAGTATATAAGACAGATAGTCTTGGAGGTAAAGCAGAATAGCCGTGACTCTGATCTTCTGCTATTCACACTCCAAACTCTGGCTTAATCCCACGCTGAGGACAGGAAAATCTTGATCTAGGAGGATCTAGGCTGTCATCACTTCTGAGAAAAGCAAGCATTGTGGATGCTGTTGTCTATAATTATCCTGGGGAGCAATTCTCATTCCATCACACTTTGAATTTCTACTAGCCACTTGACCAGATTTCCTAGTTAATCCAGAAAATTAATAGTTTAATTAATCCAGAAAATTAATTAGTTTCCTAGTTAATCCACAAAAATTGTATTTCTATCGCTCTTATCCGGTAATGCAGACACTGGTTATTAAGAAAATAGATCTAACCCAGAAACATCAAATATCTCTAAATCATAAAATGTATGAAAATATAACGGCCTTAACATCGCAACCTTCATATATTTCAAATGAGCATTTTTCTTAAAGCATCCCCATAGTTTAAACAATTTCTTGTAAAGTCACTGACTTTATGTTGCTTCAGGGAAGGTGCAATTTATTACTGTTAATAATGTTTCTGTGATTACATGAAAGGTTCCTTGTTGCCACTAATTAATAAACCCATCAGAAAGTATCCTTCCTTTTAGAATAGATGATGAGGGGTTTTTATAAAGTCTATCTGACATCTCTAGTTATCATGTGAAACAAAGTCTGGGATGTGAATATTCTGGAAATTTTTGCATCATTCTCCTGTAAATGTCATGTTCAAGTCAGTCTCAGCACAGTCAGGTGTTGGGGAAATTACTTGTTCGGTCTTTCCAGCCTCTGTTTCTGCACGGGGGTCTTATTCCATGGCTGGGTTGGTGTTATTGCACTTGGTTAAGGGTTGCATTTTGTGACGTATCATTGGAAAAAATTCATAGGTTTTTCGGCTTAAGAGGCCAGGGTATGGAGGTTTTTTCTACATACCTAAGTAAGTTCCTCATACACGCAGGGAGAAGCCCACAATGTTGTCACCCAGCAATAGCCAAGCACTGGGACAGTATTAATTTTGCAGTTAACTGTTGGTCATGGGCATGTACAGCACTCTTGCAATTCAGTGATGCTGCTGTGAGAAATCAGTTCACTGGTGAGTCCAAGTACGAGGTTTGTTTTCTGCTGGCTCTGTGCTGATTGCTGCAGAGGTGGCTCTGGCAGCAACCATTGGAGGGGGCACAGAGCAGTGAGGGAAACAAAACCTTAGTGCTAATGATTCCTGTTGACCTCCTCGGGATTTCAGCTGGAAATGAAGGCTCATCTTCTCTATCCATGATTGGTATTGGAAGCATTGTTGGCCTTTCAAGATACTGCCTTGGATAACTACTAGGGCTTTTTGTTCTTCTAGTTGATTTCCAACACTTGCATAGGCAGTTCTACTTTTTAAATTTTTTTTCCTGGTCTTCTCCCAGTGTTCTCTTTTCTCCTCTCTTTGCATGCTTGTCTGGTGCTGCTCCACAGCTTTTGTGCGGACACATTATGTGTTACCCTACTGTTCAATTATGTACTGAAGAACATTTCCACACCCATAAAGGAGCTTGGAAAGACAGTAAGAACACCTGAAGCCCAAGTAATGCCCTGCTGGGCTACTCACAGGCCATTTCTGGGATCACCAGCCTCTCAGGACCTGTCTGGAATTCACAGGGACAGGTGGGAACGCAAACCTGCAGCTCCTAAGAACAACCAGCTTGTCCAGACCCCTATGAGTGCTATCTCAGCTGAGCCATCAACCTCAGTGTCCAGGCATGAAAACCATCACAGGGTGTCATGGGGACCAATTTTGCAAATCATCTTTCATGCTAAGAGGAGTTGCTGCTCTGGGGTGGGACACATTGTAGGATGCAGTGGAAAAGCAGCTTGAGACAACACAGGATTTACAGAGTGTTTAGGGCAGGAATCAATGGTAGGAAAAGAGAGGTGTTCAGTTGATTTTGGGAGGAACAGGAGTGAGAAAACAAGAGAGGGGTTAAGGGATTAGAAGAGATCATCTCATGTAAATAGTTTCATCTGTACTCTTGTCTGGCCTTGCCCTGCGACTGATCTGTCTGTCCCCCTTATAAAATGTTCTTCTCAGCTCTTCCCCAGGTAAGAGGTGCCTCTTCTTTATGTGCAGAGGTATCTATGTGCAGCAACTAGAGTCAGAGCATGGGGTGTCCATAGCGCCAGGGACTGGAATGAGTGTAAGTCTGTGAGCGTGTGTGTGAGCAACAGTAACAATGAAGACAGATGAGCTGGTGAGGAGAAATGACCCACGAGCAAGATGTTGAGTAGGTGTTGATGTCTGACTCCGGCTGTGAAGGCATCTGGGTGCCTCTATGGGCAAAAGCATGGAGGGGATTAGCTGTTGGGACCTGGAAAGTCCTGGCCCAACTCTGTGTATGGGTGAAACTCTGCCAGCAGTAAGTGTAGGGCTGCAGCTTCGGGAGCTCATGGAATGGAATCTCATAATGGCCTGTGTTGGAAGGGACCTTAAAGATCATCTCTTTGTCATGGGCAGGAGCATCTTTCAGGTTGCTCCAACCCCCATCCAGTCTGGCCTCATGTATGTCCAGATGCTGATGCCATGATAATTTTTTGCCTTTTCTTTTATATACCTTTTCTGTATTCTCAGTGCTCTTAGCATGCATACTCGTAATTCCTTCAGTCTAATAACTTAGTGGAGTCCTAGTATTCTCTTAAGCCAGAAAACCAAACACCCTGAAGGCCTCGCAGCTGGAGACCAGAAAGCCCTACGCTGTCTTGGGAAACCAAGGTCCCTTCTAGAGCACATCCTATAGTTGAGTCTAAGCCCATCCAGGGGAGAATACCTTGGGATGGGGGGATATTACACTATTCATCCACGTCTCTCATTGGGGCATCTTTGTCAGATATGCTAATTTGTAAGGTCTATAAAATTGTACACATGATCTATCGTGTGTGTGCATTTCAGCACATTCCACCTTGGCAAAGCGTTGCACCATAAGGATCCTTATTAAATACCAAGGTAAAAGCCCTTTATCCCTTAACCGTGTCTGGCTCTTAATTTTAAAACCACAAGAAAAGGCATCAATGCCAGCAACTGTTGAGCTTGGGATCCATCTGGAAACCTGGAACCACTGCAGCCTGGTGTCAACTCAGATTGGTAAGAGTGAAGCCCACCAGATTTGGCAACTTCTATTGTTATGTGTAAGTAATAGAAAACATGGTCATTACAACTGGTAACTCCATTTTAATTTTAAATGTCTAGGGAAATATGTTCAGGTACTACTCATTCATCTTGCCAGAACAAAATGTTTGGTACAGAGCAAAAAGTACTGATGGATTTTAACTTGCCTTACTGTGTAAATGGGTTCTGGTGTCCTCCTTATGCTGACTGCTAAAAGGAGGATTTTTGAACAAAAGAGACTTAATTCAGGAAAACAGTACTGTAAAAATTGAGATTTGCTCATTGGAAAGTACAAAATAAGGATTCTTAGATAAAAAAGTACCTGAGAATAATTTGACTAATCAGTGAGGCATTGAAAGTAGAGCCCTGCACTTTAGTATGCTTACAGCTTTTGTGCATATTTATGTATTTTAATTGGAAAAAATACAGATTTTTGCCACCTAGTGTTTTTACATGCTGCTTAGCTGTGGGATATGAATAGTTTGCTATTTATGAAATAATAATTAAATAATAACATAGCTATTAATTCAGTATTATTGTGAAAAAGATTGACACAACTTGAATGTTCTGAGTGTATTCCTACCTGCGTTTCTCACTAAGTTATTAATCTGTATACAAAAATGATGTTGAATTACTGCTTGCAAATGAGGAATTGACTGTGTAGGGCATGGTGCTTTTACTTGATAATAGTGGTCTCTCTAGTCTGCCGAGCAGAGACATAACAAGATCCAACAGCTGTAAGTTTAAGTCACCAAAGTCCAAACTGGAACGACAGTGAGAACTGCTGGCAATGAAGGCAAGCAACCATTGAAACAGATCACTCAGAGGCACAGTAAATCTTTCCTATTCTTGTTTCTGTCATTCTTAGGAATATCACCAGATTTGTCAGATACTGGAATTATATGAAGGTGGTTTATATCTATTTAATGATTAAGATTGAGCTAGTTCAGGAGAAGAAACTTTAAGTGATGTCTGCCTTTGCCTAAAATGTCTAAGATAAATAAAAGTCAGGTTAAAAATTTCACTGGGCTATTGGGTTACCATGCCACTGTAATTGGCTTAAGTAAATTCTCATAGCCCACATGGTGTGAAGAAGCATATTTTTGGTGACAGAATTTAACTAGAAAAAGCATGTGACTGGTATATTTATCCATTACTATCGTTAGTCCTGCCAGAGCAGTGACTTCCATGTCATGGGCTAGACTGTGAAAGGCCTGTTAGTGTTCACAGCAGGGACTTGGTCTTTAGTATACCTTGGCCAAGTTAAAGGTTTGTTCAGTTCCCACGTAATTCAGGGGTACACAATTGGTGTTAAATAGTCCACCCCTTGAAGCAGAGCAGTTGCTTCTGTCAGAAATTGTACAGCTTGCTTTTCGGGAGGATGTGATGATGGGTACCTTGCATGTGAAGTATACAGCTGTAGAACATTCGTGTATAATTGCAATTTTTATAGTATTTTTGGATCTATTGAGTGCCAGCACACAAGTTTGTTACTTTTGTAAATGTTTAACATATTTCTTGAGCGATTTTCTCAGAACAAAACAAGAACCACCTAGAGTGATTAAGTTCCTCTTACTACAGTTAATAACAATGACTATTATAAAACGAGCGCAGAGCTGAGGGGTGTTTTTTCAATAAAATGAAGAACAAGAAAAGGAATAAAGCAAGTAGAGTGCTTGTCAGAAATGGATGACAGAGAAACTGTAATAGGAGGAAAGAATTCAGTTAAATTACATGCTTGAAAATGCATGGGTAATAGATGGGGGAGAGATACATCAGTTACATTAATGTGGATCAATAACTGATCTTTGCAAAGAGGTGTAAGAGACAAGTGGGTGTATTAATGAGAAGGACTTAAATACCCTCAAGAAGTCAAAAGCATGCATCATCAAAAATGAAGAGTGAGACTGAGTGATGAAACAAATCAAACTTCTATTCAACGTGAAGTTTTGTGGTCTCGTTAATGGCGCTCCTTAGCTTTACTGGGAAAGAAGAATAACCTTTCTGAAGAAATGAATGTGCTTTCATTTGGAAGCAGAAAATTAATAGCTCTTTAAAATTCAAAATAAATTCTTGTATCTGAACCTAAAAAGTTATTTGTTATCCAACGCTTAAATGTGTAAAGCTGATGAATAAAGAATGTAGCTAGCAAAGAATTCTGGACAGCTATAACTAATGAAGCAAAATGCAATTGCTTTGGAAGAAAAAAAAGAAAGAGAAGAGGTGAACTGGGAGATTTAAGACTGACAATGAGAAAGGTTTTTTAGGTATAAAATGATGAAATCTATATTTTACTAGATTTTTTTCTGTTGTTGTGGGAGACTGAAATGGCATAGAACCAAAGAAAGTCATAGCTGTATCCTTTGTGATTAATGAAAAATTGAAAACTTGACTCAATGCCTAGAATAGTGAGGATTTTTAATATCACTGTAGAGGAGCTGAAGGGAACAATCAGAAAAAAGGCAATTTTTACACACATCAATACATTAACAAGGAAAAATTATTGATGGAAAAGCAAAAAGAAAAGAATTGTAATGGCACAATGAGAAATAGAAATCATTACCTCATTTCCACGAGTAGCAGTTCCAATATTGTTACTGTAAAACATGGCGTACATTTAAAATTTTACAACAGGGACAGTACTGTGGGATTTGGAGGGTCAAGCTTTTAGCAAGATGCAGTCTTGGGTTCTCTACTGGAATTTGTCAGATTTATAAGAATTTGTCAGATTTAAACCCTTGCTGCTCCTCCTTCCAGACTTCAGCCTCTGGCCCACATGTGCTGACCTTTACAATGTTAATGCTTTTGTGATGCATCCCTCTGTTGTGGAGAGCTAGAGAGCACACAGTGAAAATGAGGGGTACAGGTTAGGAGACAGGTTAGAGTACAGCTGCACCAGCCCTCACCCAATCCCTACCTTAAACAGCATCCCTAACAACATACCCTAACACCCTTGTTTCCCTGAGAGCAGCTGCAGGCAGCAACCCTAACGCTGGGACAATGCCAGAACCCTCCACACAGGTGCAGGCAATAACCCTAATTCTAGGGCTAGGTAGGAGG
>VZTF01007556.1:1777043-1804991 GCA_013397755.1 Cnemophilus loriae | reverse complement strand
CAGCCGCCCGCCGCGTCCCGGGGCCGCCTTTCGCCCCCGCGGGGCTGGGGGAGCCTCGGCAGAGAGTCCCCGTCCCCGCCGGGCACAGCCGGTGCGGGGCCCGTGTTGGGCTGCGAAGGGAGCCCGGCGGTGGGAGGCGGGCTGGGGTCCGGCAGTGCCGACCACACACTTCCCGACGGCTTCCCCCATATCCTTTATCCCTGTTCTCTCCCCCATCTCCACGTTTTGCAGCCTCCCTCCCCCACTTTCCTGAAGTTCTTTCTCCTCCCTCGGCGGCGGGGGCCACTCCGCCCGGCCGCCTCGGGGCCGCCCACTCCCTTTGTGGGAGCCGGGAGACGCCGCGGAGCGGCAGAAACCCGGGGGAGGGGGCGACCCCGCCGCTCCCCGCTCCTGGGGCAGAGGGAGGGCTGCGGCGGCCCGGGGAGCCCCTGGCGGAGCCTCTGTCCCAGCGGGAGATGGGGTCAGAGCCGGGCACGGGCCGCAGTCCCGGGGGTCCCTCTCTGGGGAAGGCAGAGGAGCCGGCAGCCTCGAGGGATGCTGCACGCTGTCGCTAATGTAAACCAGATTAAGCTCTGTTATAAGGAGCGAGAAGAGTCCTAAGCCACTTTCCGGGCGTGAGACAGAGGTAGCATGAAGAAGTAATGGAGATAATTTACGAAAGTTTTCTCTTTTTTTGCACGTGGGCTGGCCGGTGCGTTGTGGCCGGGACACCGGAACGCTCTGCGGCGAGTTCTTCCTCTGCGAATAACTTCATCTCACGCATCCTCTTTGTTCGAAGTGCTGTAACTTGGGTTGTCCTGGTGAGACCCGAGTTGCTGGGCACATCGACTCACTCGTTGCTGGGTTAACATTAATTGACTTTGAGGCGTGCTGGGTTGTGATGGGAAGCGCTGGTAGACACCAGATGCTCTCATCTCTGGTTTGGTCGGCTCCTGATGGGGTCCCGCAGAATTTCGGCCGATCCCTACTCCCTGCACATGAATCCCCAGCCCTACTGGGTGTCTATTAAAAACTAAAGAAAACTTGAAAGGAAAGTGGTTGTTAGGCATATGTTGCACAGATGCATGGCTTGTTTTCTTTATGGTGCAGTATAGTGTTTGAGATGGATATAGTGTGGGAGATTAGCATCTGGATGTTTACAGGCCGCAGTAAAAGCGAGTGTTTATTAATATAATTATGTGTACAAAATATCCTCTAGGTAAAGAGGACAAAATCAAGCCCAAGTAAATTTCAGAGGCCATATGTCTCAGCTTGTAAATAAATACCCTTTACTTTGGTTATGAAAATTCAGTTGTAGAAACAAATGAAATGCCAGACAAAATGATACAAATTTTGCTTTTTAGTTTTTTTTGAGGTACTATCTTACACACATCAAATAACCTTAGTTCAATACTAATTCCTATTTGAATACATATGATAACATGCAGTTTAAAAGGTAAGAGTTTTCCTGAAGCTTGTCATGTATGGGTGACAAGAGCCAGTACTTTTTTTGTTTTTTCATGGACATTGGCAGTGATCTCACTGCAATAATGTGCAGCTTTTATATAGCAGCCCACGGATGCTAGAGGCATCTGGATAAAATACTTGCTTTTTATATCAGTGATTGAAGCTGCCAATATATTTCATTGCTTCTAAGCCACCCCTCTTGGGGATATTTAAGTTCATAATTATATTTTTGTAGTTGAAAGATGAGGTCGAGAGACCATTCCTCCTATTAGATTAAGTTGATAATTTTTTTTTTTTTTCTCAGCGTGAGAGCACAGATCATCCGAGGAAGCTGTGAGTTTCAACCCCCCTGGTGGTGAACTGCCTTACAAAAAACACAATTCAAGATAACTGATCCTAAAACAATGCAAAGAATGTGATGCAGATTAGAATAGCAATGTTACTTTTACAGAAAGTAAACAACTGAAGCTCAGGCTTGTAAGCATCGTGATGAGGTAAAAATACATTTTGAAGTGAGGCTGGAAAGATTTCTTGGAGCAGTTGTCAGGAGAAGTTTGGGGAAAAGGTATCTTGGCATGGCCAATGGAGAGTGCCGTGGTAGAACTCAAAGCATTTCTTGTTTTTCTGTTCAGTTTTGCTTTTGCCCTGCCAGCAAATGAAGAAACTAGGGTGTACCACAGCTGCAAGGGTCTGTCAGAAAGTGCTGAAGTCCAGTCTAAGAAAGAGAAACACTCGATACTAAAGTCACTGCACTGAACAACTTTGAAAGTTAATGATTGGTTGTTTGAGCCTAAAGATTAATATCTACATAGCTATAAAATTTAGTTGGTATTTTAATTACGGGTGTTTTGTTAAAGTGTCCCCATCGTAGTGAAAAGTTTGGTTTGTATTTTCAGTTGAGTCTTTTGTATCCACTAATGGAGTAACTCTTATGAAATGTGTATCTCAGTGTCTAGATACAGAGGAATTATTTTACAACATCAGAAGCAAAAAGCCGTTTCAGAGGCTTGTTGTAGCAGCTTTTCTCTGCTGGAATGCATTCTTTGTTATACTGGGTTTAAGTGATACATGTCTTCAAAGTAGAAAGGAAAATCAGTTAATGATTTTGAACACTATTGCCTATATTTCATAAATTTGACTCTGCCACTGTCAGGTGATTTTTCTGTAATTAAAAAAAAAAAATCCTGCTACTGTAAACTTGTGGTAGTGTTAACTTGGAAGGCTATAGTTGTAGACTAAATATTTCCTCAGCTGCATTTCAGTTTGTTTTTGTAAGCTGGTGTGCTGAAGTAGCCTGCTCTCTCGTTCCTGCCTGGAGTTTTGGATAAGTGCTGGTGCTCAGGGAGCTGAATGGCCCTGGGATGGTGCTCCATCTGCGCAGAGACGAACATAGCTATTTCACATGCCTGTCACCCATTGGGTTACAGACCTGCCTTGCTTCAAGGATCTGGTTTAGTAAGTATTCTCAGGTTGTGACTAATATACAAATGATGACATTATGGTCAGCAACCACATTTTTTTTGCTGAAACATAAGTGATATAAATTATACTGTTAGAGCCCATTGCCAGGCAGTAGGAGATTTATGTTAATCTCCTTAGTTTGAGGTGGTTTGAACCCACATCTCCAATCTCTCAATAGAGTGCTGTATTACCAAGTTGCTGTGGCAGGTAATGCAGGGGAGGAGGACTGTGTGAAATCTCTCCAGACCTCTCTTCGAAACTGAGCTACTGTACAGCCAAGATGTCAAGTTTCCTTCCAGAACGGAAAGCGGCAAGAAAAAGAAAGCTGATGCTTTAGTTGCATCATTAGGGTGCTCAAAATGTAAGGAGAATACAATTGCAGACCTTCCTCTCTTTTATTTATTTGCCACAGGCAGCAGTAAGGTGTCTGGGCTTCAGTAGAAACCCTTTTATTGTACCAGTGTCTGCTGGGGTTTGTTTGGTTGTTGTTTTGGTTTTTGGTTGTTTTTTACTGGGTTACTCAAGCCTGGCACAACTCGTGGAGTGGTTGTGAATCCCACTTAGTGAAGAGGGGCTCTTTGGTGCCTAATTCAGGATGGTGAGTTCCACCTCAGAAATAATGCTTTAATAGTAGGAGTGACAGCATTTGACAGAAGTTTGGGGTTTTGTAGATCCGGCTGTTAGTCTTTGAGCCTAGGTAGGTGGATCTTACTCTCCCAGCTGCCTCACTACAACCTCATGCATTCAAAGGTGTTTTGTGCAGTGACATAGCTTCCTCTGACAATTTTGAAGCTGAGACAGACTTCCAGAATGTACTTGGAGAAAGTTTTTTTGGAGTTACAGGATGAGTTGGATGTTGTATTCACAAATGCCTTCTGTACGAGATGAAAAAAGTATCTTAAGTACTTCACCATACTGCATTTTGGGTTCATGTATGCTAGCAGCTTGAATAGACCTTGTTGCCATCAGTCTTAAACATTAGTTTTTTCCCAACCTCTGCAACAGAGTTAAGTGCTATAGAAAATGAGAAGGCTTCTATCCCCTGCAAAGTTTGTCTTTACTTCTAAATGTTGTCCTTTAATATTTCTGCTATGCTTCCACTGATGTGAATATTGTTTCCTGATAAGAGAACACTAGAAGAAACTTCAGGTTCCTTGAGGCTTGTGGAACTCTTAGAAGCAGTGCTGTTTGCAGCTTGCAGTGTGAGGCAGGAGACCAATGAGCTAAAAATATAAGAGGAATCTGAGGGAGAATCACTTAGCATTGTGGTAAAGTAAAAACTTTTTAATTTTTGGGAAAATTGGGTAGAATGGTATACTTGTCTTAACTTTCCACTTTTTCCTCAGGGTTGGAAATCTCGGGTACAGTGAACCTGTACATCCCATGTGTCTTCAGGTGGGCTAAGTAGTAGGGCCCCAAGATACTCATTAGCTGTTCACCCTCTTATTTAACTTGTTAGATTTTATGAGAAGTTTTATGTCCACACACAAAGGAACACCAGATCGAGGCAGAGCAACACCAATAACGAATCCAGAGAAAAGAGCCCCTGCCAAGGCTGTCCTATGACAGCCACCAATGTGTTATGGGAACAGCTCTTCAGAGCTTACAGGATGGGGGTGGTGACAGTCTACAGGGATATGAGACTCATCATGGGATACAGTGGAAGAACATTTTGGCATCACACAAGACTTATCGTGGGATGAATGGAGGAAGGGCCACAGATGGGGGGGGCGGTCGAAGTGGTTTAGTAAAGAGTGAGTATGTAGGGATATGTCTTGTGTGTGTGATGGGGCTGGTACGTGTGCAAGGCAGTTTGTGGCTCAGGGACTGGGGTGGAGCTGTGGGCCCCAGGGGCTACGTGCCAGGTACCAGCGATGGGGAGATCTTGGGGATGTTGGGGCACGGTTACTGGATCCCATGAGTCTTCAACTTTGGGTATTTAAGAAATCCCCATTGTGGATGGGCATTGAAGAAACCCATATTTGTATATGAATACATATTTTTCCCTGGAAGAGGGAACAGGATGAAACCATTGGTGGTGGTTGCATTTGTGTGTTTCTGTCTTTGTGCATCTGTGGGGCTGGCCATATGTATGTGCGTATGTCCATACACCCATTGCATTATGTGTGTGCCTGTGTCTGTGCCTGTTGGGAATACATGCTCAGCTTTACTAGTGGCTAGGCCTGGGAACACGGAGCTGCAGGAGCCGTGACTCTCTTGGGCTACAGGCCTTGGTACACCCCAGCAAAACTCTGCAGAAGAGCACATGTAACTCTGGAGCTCTTGGCTTTTGTTTTCTCTGAGTCCATTTGACTGTCAAAGTCTTAATGTAGTGGACTTTGTTCTATATAGTACGCTAAAAAGGTCAAGTTTAGATGAGCTGTTGATGATGTTACCTCAAACAGAGGTCACATTGCATGTCCTCAGGAATGCTGACTTCGTGGATACCATTGTCTTAAAGTTACAAGGTTCCCTAAGTTCATGATAAGCAACACAAATACATTTTGAAACTTTTATTAACTAGAAATGAGGCTTGATCGTATTAAAAGGAATGTGTAGTGTAAAAAAGTAATTGATCTCAACTAGGGGCAAATTTTTGCTGATTGAGACCTGACTTGTGGTTGACGGAGAAGAAGAAAGAACTGAGAAATGTCATTTTTTCTGGTAGTCTGCAAGGAACATCGGGGACATTCTGTGGGGAAAATGTGCTTGGCATTGATTAGAGCCCTAAATTTAAAATCTGCTTTGTGTTTTTTTCCCTCATTTATTTTGCAAGAAATCACCAACAAGCCACAGACCACTTTCTTTTTTCTCAGAGTACAAAGGTATGTGACAGAGAAAAATCCCATGAAAGCATTCTATGTTACACTGAAGATAAAGATAAAAAAAATACTTGCCTGTCATAAATATTTTCTCCATTCCCTGAGGGCTTAGAAAATGCATCTCTAGAAATTCAGGGCTATCAGTGTGTGTTGATCAGTTGTTGGTATTTGCATCAGTCTCACGAAAGATCTTCAGGTGAGGTTTGCTGCCTTCCCCTACTTTTTTTTTTTTCTATCCTGCAGACATCCCTTCCTGATCAAACAGAGGAATGGTGTGTTGCAAAAGTTTTGCAAGACAAGATTGGTTAGGTCAGCTTGTAGGAATTGTGATTTGTTAGTTGCCATAAACCTTAGGAGCACATCAGTCAAAGCTCCTGTGTATTTGTGCTTTTAGGTACTTAAGTGATATCTCAAGGCCTCTGTACTCTGCCTCTGGGCTCGAGGATATGGGTACAGCTCTCTGGCTTTGAGATTTGAGGCAAGTGCTTCATTTGCTTGTGTGTCAGAGCAAAAATAAGGCTAGGTATATCTGCATTCATTCTTAGTTACTTCTGCTGTTTAAGGACTGTGTTCTTTTTTAGAGGCTGGAAAAAACTGCTTTTGCCCTGAAAAGTAATTATTTTCTACACATTTTTGAGTATTAAAAGGTATATACATAACAATTTTACAGGAACACTGGAAGAATTTTTTTTGTAATTACAGTAGATATAAATAACAGTCTGAAAATAGCATAAAATTTTAAGACTATAAACTAACTTTCAGTATTCTAATAGCAAGTAAGTGTAGATGCACATAATTTAAACTTCTCTTTCTGATGTGAAAGAGCAGGTACAATTCCCAAGAAGTGCAGGGCAAAACATACAGATAGAATGCTTTGGTTTTACCTAAAAACCTGATCTTTGGGGTTTTTTTAAGTATCTTTGGAAAATCACTGCTGTTCTAGGGGCCATGTGAGCTCAGAGAGCCGTTGGAAGGGAGGTGGTTTCATGGCAGGAATTTTCACCCACTGCCCTTTCCACAAGTTCAACTTGGCAGGCTTTGTAAAGCAGCAGCTAATGTGAGTCGATGGGATGATGGGCTGACAGAGTTGGCTTTTTTTTGTTGTCATTTCTGGGCCTTTTCCTACCAGGCAAAGGCTGAGAAGATCCCACTGCTGCTTTGTGTAGGCTGAGTAGATGTCAGCCTTTAGCAATAAATTCCTTCTGTTTTGTCATCTTTAACTTGTTAGGTTTTGCTGATTTTTTTTTTTTTTTTTTTTTTTTGAAACTGTCATTTGATACAGTAACAACTCTGTCAGAGATATTCCCTAACCAATTCTTTTAGATTAAAGATTCGGATTTGAAAGTCGTTTTGCAAGCGTAATGTAATTCCTTTCTGTGAGCTCATTTATTGCGCTGCGGGAGTCAGCCCCCTTCTTGATTCCTGCATGAGAATAAAGCTTTAAAATCTGTTTAAGAAATGGTCTTCCCTAAGTGGAAACTTGTTTTTTCTCCTTGGCTCTGCCTGCATTTTTATTGCTGCTTGCTCAAAAATGACCTTGAAAATAGGCCGATGTACACTACCTTCTTTATTGTATTTCCATAACTTTTATTTGCTGAAAGTCTGAGAGGACAGTGCAGAACCTGTACAGGTAATTCAAAACAACTTCTCCAGTCTTGATTGGATTCTTCGATTATTATTTTTTTCTTGTGGACCTGATGAAGCAAGAAGTTTTTAATAGCAAAATCCTAACTCTGCAAATCAGTGGAGTAGGTCTTGCTGACTGTAAAAAACATTGGAATTCAGTCATTGAGCATAAATGCAAATTGGAGCTGTCACTGATGGTCACTTAGATTAGTATTGATTGTTTTTATTAGATTTTTTGAAAGCATGACTGGAATTTTGCCTTCTGTCACAAAACCCTAAGATGTGTGTAAAGAAATGTTTGCGTGGGAAGGAGAGGAAAAGAGCCCAGTAGCAACTGAGACATCCAGTGCAATTTGATTGTGGCTAGGTGCAACCTTGCCAGGGAGGACTGGAGCAGGGATCCAAGTTATCTCTCATTTTTTGTGTAGATGCTGGCAGAGTGAGCTTTGCAGCAAGGGCACAAGGTGTTGGGCAGGCTGGGTGTCTGGGAGGATGGCAGCCTGGGGAGCCTGACTGCACCTCTGATGCTCCCTACCCAGGCAGAGCTGCTGCCAGGCTGGATGGAGCCCAGCCAGGCTTCACTGACTCCTCGGAGTTATCCCAGATCCATCTAGGGGTATCTAGACAATGAGTGCATCGGGGAGAGTCCAGCACCAGCAGTGGGCCTGTACTTGAAAAACCAGTTAACTGAATTCTACCTTTCCTGTTTCTGGCTGTTTCTCTACAGAGTGAGAAATCCAGCTCCTGAAAGTGCTTCACTACTGATAAAACTGTGGGAGAGAGTCCACTGGTTTTTCTTGTCTAGTTTTAATTCAAATGCATGAATAGCTAATGTGTGTTCTGTTATTCTGCATTCCACAGCAGTCATATATTACTTTCCTTTGCTTTGCTGTCTTTTATGCGTATCTTGCATTGCTTTAGGAGGGGAGGGCAGGAAAGGCTTGTAACTGTGTGCCAGTGCCTCTGATGATTAGGTTGTTTCTACTTTATTGGCTGAGAAGGGCTAGATAACAGAAGTTTGACGTGAAGGTTCTTTGAATTGTCAAGATCTGTGGAAACCCTGTGGTTTAAATTAGGGTTGTGAAATATATGCTGTTGAAATTTCTGGGATTCCTTTTATTTACTTTAGCTTGTAGTCTCTTAAATGTGTGCTCAATGCCTTCTACTAGAAAACACCCTTTAAAATATGCTGAAGAGATAAAAATTTTGATGGGAAAATGAAGGATCAAGTAAACTTCACTGATTTAGGGAGTGTTGCTGTGGATTTACATTACATCTACTCACAGTTCTTCATTCCTTCAATAGTTGCTAACTAATGTGTCCATTTTGCATATCTCTTTTTTAATAGCCAAATTAGTTCAATTCACTCTTATGTGATAATATATCCCTTAAAGAAAAAAGTTTGTATAAATAGAAGGCAAATCTGCTATGCGTCTCCATGATTTTTTTACTATAAGTAGGTTATTTAGATATTGTCAATAAATCTCACTAAGACTTGATTAGAAATTTAGAAACCATGCATTTTTTTGCTTATGCAAAAATGTGAGCTTGATACTGAAATTTTCTATAGATGTAAACATGAATCTTAAACTAAAAGTTACAGGAATTAAATCCTTTCCAGACCTATCCCAGTTTATCTTCCTTGAAGTTGGTTTACAGTGTGTCTGCCAATGTTCTCCAGAGCATGTTCATCAATTCTAAAGGCATGCAGCAAGTGCAGAGTCCTTCCTTGGATGACCACTCTTTACTTGGGAGTGGTCACCCTAGGGACAGCTTAGTTTCATGCATATTTGATAATATTGTGATGGAGATATTTCTAACTGAAGAAATGATTCTGCAAAGTACCGTGCAGGTTTTCTGTGACGTGGAGGAGGCAACCCTTGGCAGACAATGAGAGAGAGAGATGTATGTGATGGGGTGGGCAACTTCCAGATGAACTGTGTATCTTTCCATAGTGATGAGCGGTAGGATGTGATCTAAAGGCAGCGATGGAGCGGTAGGTACAAAACACGGCTGCTGGCGGACAGCTGTGCCCAGTGGGTATCTTGGTGTGGCTTGGAGGTTGCCACGCTGATGTTTAGCTCCAGTGATGTGTCAGGTTGCTGAGAAACTTCACTGTGGGTACTTGGTGCAGAGATTTGCTGATGCTATGCTGCCATGGCTAATAGTGGTAATAGACACATCCAAGTTTGGGTGTTTCTGGTAGGCTGAGGATCCTGCAGGAGTGGTAGGGAACGAGGGTCAGAAGGGGATTCTTGGTGGTACAGTGGTCAGGATATTTGCCCCAAGGAGGAAAACCCATTTTGTATACCACAGAGTATCGACAGATGATACAATCTCTCTAAAATTTGAGCAGCCCTCCTTATCTTTTGCATTCTTAAGGACAATGGGAAATAAGCTGCCCACTCTGCAGCTCTTGTGATGTTGTTGCTGTATTTCCCACAGTCATCAGAAAAAAATGTTTGGGGTGTTTCAGGCAGGATCCAGCTGTGCCTTGCTATTATTTTAGTGTCACTGTAACATTGCTGAATTTTAAATTAAGCTACTTGAACTCTCAGTCTGTTAGAATTTTCTTTAAAAATTGTGCTTTGGGCTGAAATGTATCATTCTTGTTTTCAGGCCAAGGGCAAAATACTTTCAGAACACTTGATTAAAATTCCGTGCAACTGGCTGAGTTCATGAGCATTAATGGCAGTACAGAAGAGAACTTTTTAAAATATTGTTTTCTTCCGCCCCCCGCCTCTGTTTTTTGGGTACTTAAAATTACACTTCTTCAGGAATTTATCCTGTGTGACACAAATGCCTTTGAATTTCATGAAGGCGTTTACTGTAAAAGAATGAAATAAGAATTTGCACGTGGTGAGAGTTTGAAACATAAAAAATATGCAACGGTTGACTTGCTATTAATTTTTCTAAGTAGTTGCAGTTTGTGCCCTGTACATTTGTTAATCTGTGAGCCTGGAGATCAGCAGATGTAAGACCGAACAAAGCACGGTGATTTGCAGTTTTACTTTGTTGCCTAGAGTAAAATGCCTGCGGAAAAAAAAAGTAGCAGGATATATTTTACTTTTTACGAAGAGCAGAAAGCCACTTCTATAGCATGTTGAACAGTTGGTTACTACTGAAATAAAAAAAAAAAACCAAAACAAACCCGTCAGGTTTTTCCCAATTAACCTTTAAAATTAGAGATTGCTAAATCTTGTCAGTACAGATAAGGGAATGACCAAATTTTGCATGTCTTTGGGGTTACAGAGTTGCAAATCCTTTCAAGTCCATTCAAGCTGGAGGAAATGTGCTTCCTTCTACTAAGGAAGATCTGGCAGTGATACAGGACTGTGTGTGCCCTGATAATGGCTTATTCCAACTTTGTGCCTATTGGAATGAAAACATCTTTTTTCCATGTCTGAAAACAGGAGAGCTCGTCATTCTGAGATGCCAAAACCTCTTCAGCTTGAAATAGCTTTTGTTAATAAATGGAAAAATTCCACTTAATTTAAATAGAAATTTAGCTTCATCTAATGCAGCTGCAATTTCTAATATTAAGGAAGTGACAAATCTTTTCTTTTAAATTAAGAAAGGGAAATAAACTTTGGGTTTATGTACAGCTAGTTAATAACAAGCTTTCACTAAGTGAAAAACACATTTCAGAGTTCCTTTGTAGTGCACCTAGTTCATTTATGATCACAAGGTGATGCCAACTGACTCAAGGGCATTTCTAAGTGTTTTAACCTTCTTAATATTTACATGGGGCAAAAAGTAGTAACATTTTGTTTGGTTGTGATACTGAGTCACAGTACTGAAGTGAGTGGGACCTCTAAACCTTTAAAATTCTTCTCAAGCTCAGGTCTTCTGGAATTTGCAAGTGATAAATGGAAATTTAGAATCAGAAGAGAGCTAATAGATACTTGGGTCATAACCCCCTTTTTATTATAATGAAGGATTTGGTGTGCAGCCTAAAGCTGCACATTTATGAATGCAAATTTAATTAGGATTAAACCCAAGAGGATTTTCATTTACAGGTAAAACAGTTGCTTCAGGTTGAAAACTGGTGATAGAAAAGAAGTTCAGGGGGAGATATTATTTAAGGAGTCATATTAAGTGGGAGTGGGGGAAGTCTACTTTGGGTCCTACATCAGTAAGAACAAAAATGTTTAGTTTTGCTGATATTGGGGCACATTGTAAGTGACAAGCAACTGAGGTCCCTAGTCTTTGACATGCCAGTCACACTGCCAGTACTTCTGTTATATTGCTCTAAGCTGATATTGTGTCTTAGGCAGCATATAAGCAGAACTGACAAGACACTGAAGTCTTTAATAGCTGTGGCTTGTATTTACTTGAGGGTTGAGCGAAGATTGTTCCCAACTGATGACTTCAGGAAAAAATCAAGTGTAATGCTAAAAGAAAGAACAACCCTCAAACCAACAGGCACAATGATGCAGACTCCTCAATGTGTGGAAAAAGCTTTGGGTGAACAAGAAAGAACTAATTTCATGGTCTGGCAGGTTTGTTGTTCCTTGGCAGCCTGCCCATCTGTCAACTTTTTGCTCTTTTGCTTTGGTGTAAATGCTGTGACAATTTCTGGGCAGATTCTTGAACTGGCCAACAGCATACAGAAAATCAATACTTGTAAGACATGACTTGACAGAAGAAATATTGATTATACTTTGGAAATGCATGATAGAATACTCACAAATTACGTACCTTTCCTATCGAGTTGTACTGTCTGATGCTGAAAACTAGTATGAAATCTAGTTTTCTTTTCATTCTACTACCGCTTAATTTGTTCGGATTGAAATAAGCAGTGAGTTACTACCAATATTGAAGGTATTAAAAATTTGTGTGATAGAATTTTTTATTTATCCCCAGGAACTTAATTTTTTTTTTTCTCAAATCTCTGAAATCTGTGAAAGGACCAAGCCATAATACTAGAAACCATATTCAGGGCTGGGATGTAAGCTATGAAGCCTATCGAATTCACCAGTGTTTTCTATGCTCAGGCTGTCAAAGATGATGTGCACTCCTTTGGGGAACAAAGTAGCTCATTTGTAGGAATGTCTGGTTGGGGCTGAAAAGCTTGAACTTCTTCAGTTTTAAGCATGTGCACCGTGACCATGTCTTTGCATCCTTGTCCTCTCTATGTCCAACTTAAGTACATGTGTTGAGACATTCTCGGTGATCTACATCTGTGTTTGCAGGCTGAGCATGACAGACTCAGAAGGTGGGACATAGTGAAGTTTGTACCAGCTAACTTGTTAACACTTGGCTTTCTAATCGAACTGATAATACTGGTTTACTCTGAGTACTAACACTAGAAAAAAAAATCTAACCCATCTGTGGTATTACGAATGCAATACTTTGTGTAAGCAAACACTAGTTACTGTGTAACTGAGAGGACAAGCTTCAGTTTCTTCTGCAGATGTGTTAGTATTTCTTGGCTTTCCTTTTTCTAAACATTTTATTCAGAAGTCTGGGATTTCTTTGTTGCAGACATTTTTCTAGTGAGTTTGATTATTCCCTAATTTTATTTCCTTTCCCTGATACTCCTATTCCCAATATTGCGTATTGGGAAATTTAGCATCTTGCAATGAACACTTAATTGGGACGTGTTGCTTTCCTTGCTCTTTCTTTACCTTAGTTTCCCAAAGCATTTTGTATATAGCATGCTTCATACACTTTGAAATTTAAATTTTTTTTAGAGCTCAGGTTTTCTGCCCTCCTTTAGAAGAGAAAAAGCATTTTTTTTTTAACCTTGTTCGAATTCTGTTACATTGGGCCCATCAACCCAGCTATATGCTGGTGTTTGGGAATTTTAAGGAAGACATGCAAGTTATGCCAGACACTTGCTCTTTAACCTTCACAAACTATATTGAGGAAACTAGTTGTGGGAGAATAGTACAGCTGGTGTTCATTCTTGAATGAGCAAACTTTTGCTTACTTTGTCTGCAGTCTGAGTTTGACAGAATTTTATTAATTTGTAGTGTTATAACTTTATTAACTTTATTAATCTGCAGTGTTGTAATTATTTTCAATACATTTCTGAGCACCGAATGCTAATTAGCACATCATCTAGCCGAAGGCAGACCACAGTAGGTAAAAGGCTTTTGCTGTAGTACCCTGTCTGCATTATAGCCCTCATTAATAATGCTGAGTGCACATAAGCAACTGCAGAAAAAAATATTTGGCAGAGAAGACTTTGCCATTTAGAAGAAGGGGCAAAGTTTCATCCTCTTTAGCTTGTTTGTGCTCTAACAGCTTGCGGAGTTCAAACAGAATGTTTTTTGTTACATTAACTGGTGTAATGAATTTGTTTTGTTGTCCTTTTTTTCTGGTGCTCCAGCTGGATTGCTTAAGTGTGACTTGCAAAAGCTTGAGTGGATCAGAGCTGTAAAATAGTCAGCAGACTGTTCTGAAAGCAAGTGGTTGAGTGTTCAGCAAATGGCTGCAAAGTAATCTGTTTTACAGATAACCTGAGCTCATCCCAGGGTCTGATGTGGAGTATATTTCCTTTTTGTGAGTGACCAGGCTCTGCAGTACAACAGACCAGGAGCTTTTACTTACCTTGGTGTGCAATGCAAACAGAACAGCAGTATCTGGAAAAAAATAGAAAACTTATTCTTGTGTGTGTTAACAAAACTGTCAAGAATTTAAGAAGTTACCCTACTCCGGTAGGTGCTGATGAGGTCTGAGGATCCACACTGCTGGAAAAATGCAAACTGTAAAGAACTCGGAAGGATAAGAAGTTTAGAAAATGGGCTGTGGAAAGATTGAGAGGGTTGTTTACATAGTCTGGAAAAGGGTGTGCGATAACAGCCTTTCAGGTAAACAAAAGTTGTAATCAAGCTCATGACTGATCATGAATGCAGCAAAGAGGACTGAAAATTCGTAACTTTTAGAGTGATAAAGTGCCAGAGTAGACTTGTCAGGGATATTGAGGAATATCCCTCATTGGAAGCTCTTGAGAACAGACAAACGTAGTATGTTCTTATATTAAAAGCTGATTAAATTAAATAAATGTAATCTTTGCCAGCTAGTATTTCTGTGATTGACACATTAGTCAGCTTTCCTCTACAGTATGAGAAGAAATAGAGAATGGTTAAGAAAAGATAGTGTTCTGTCATGGTAGAGATTTCTTTTTAATCTGGAGTAGTTTTATCTAGACATTGCAAATTAAAGTTTGCAGATGTTCTGCTAAAAAACCCCAAACATACTCGTTAGTTAAATCCTGTAAACTTAATATTTTGCTAGCAGAAATTCTCCTCTCTCTAGAGCTACAGAGAAAGGAATGATCAGTTTTCAAAATAATTTCTAACTAGTGGTTTGCTACCTAAGCTTATTGTGAAAGTTGTGGTGAAGCTTTTAGCTTTTCAAATGGGTTAATGCTGCAGCTAACACATTTTTAGGCAGCGTCTCCACAAAGTGGATTATAAAGCAGGTTGAGTGTTATACCCCACATTTCTTGCCGACTGTAAGAACAGAGAAATTAGTACCTTAATTCCCATAGTTAGAAGTTAGCAATTTCAGCCCATTTGTTTTAGGGAAACCAGCCTAGATATCTGATGTGATTACAGGGTAGGATTCTGATGAGAGTGTTTAGAGAAGCTTAAACTAGGGACGCTTGCCGGTGACGTATAATCGGGGTAAATCGACTGAGCAGGCTAGGAATCTGAACCCAAGCCTGATAGTTCCAGGGCTTTTATTTAGTAAACTCATTTAATCCAAAACTTGAATAAGACAGAACAATTAAATCAAATCTGTGCTATTGAAAACTGTCTGAGAATGTTATAAAGAATGTGACCTTGACTTCTGCATGTATTGCTATTACATATTTTATACATTCTAATACTGTGACATTTTATACATTTTGTCCTTAGTCCACTCTGTTCTCCCGAGGTGCATCAAATATTCTGAACAACTGTCACTGTGTACTCTATAAATGTTTTCAGTAAGGGGAGAATCCATTGCTTGTGAGCAAACTTCAACATTGCCGGCTTGTTATGAGCTGCTGATTGGCTTAACATTTTTAAAAATGCAAACTTGCAAATGAGATTAGACCCCATCAAGTATTTCTGTGTTCTGAAAAATGATACAATAGGAGCTCATTGTTACTGAACACATCAGCTCTTTATGTTTTTTAAGTCAGATCTACTTTGTTCACTTGCGAATTACTGCTTTATTACACTCAGCACAAAAAAGCCAAAATACTTAAAGAGAAATCAGGCTGTTGGCGTCTCTGAATGTCTCAGTGTTGCTCACTGAAGTCTGGTTTAGAGTCTTCATTGTACACACTAATGAACAATCCAGAAAACTTTCTGGACTCAGTTCTTGGCTTGCTTCATATAATCTTTTGTGTTCATTTCCCGTCAGTTTGTCTTCTCTGAAAAAAAAACCCCAACAAACATCTCCCTAATTTAGTTAGCTTTCAAGAAATATCAGACAGATCAGTGAATCTAGATTCAGAAGGAAACTCTCTTAAATGTGGCATTTCTGTAAGTTTTGCTATCTTTACTGTGTCGATCTGGATACCAGAAATGTACTATCATCTTTATTGTGCTTGTTGAACATATTTGGTGATGTAGTGAAGCACATGTAAAGCAGAACTCTCCTTCTGTTTGTACAACTGTGTTTGTAAAAGAAATTATTTTAATCAGCTATGCCTCTGCAAGGACGATTTTTGTTCTGGAGGCTGTCTCCCTTTCTTCATGTACCATCTGTAAAAAGTAGTTTTACCCTGTCTGAGCATTATGAAAAGTCATACAGTTAAACATGGTCAAAAACACAGATCATGCATGCATTTTGCCAAAATGCACAAATCCACTTTTCTATGCAAAACAGAACAGTGATGAAATACTATTAATTTCCTGATTGAAAGAATCATTAATCAGAAAATGAAGTTGGGATTTCATTCAGATCTAGCGGTACAAAATGCAGCCAAGGGTCCTACACTGAGAAAACCTAAATACAAGGAGGGGAAAAAAGTATGTTTTTAAAAGCCTTTGATAAATGGCACACAGATGCATAAGATTTCCATATTTGCATTCAGTGATGGATAGGTGCTGTGGGCTGAGCATGGAGAGTAAGTCTAATGTTGTTGGACTGTGCTGATGCTGCTTTACATGCTCAGGATATCTGAGCTAGACAAAATGCTCAGTAAATCCAAGTATGTCAGACCCACTGCATAAGTACTGTGGAATGATCATAACTGCTATGATCTGCTCATGTGCGGTAAATCAGGTGTATCCTGAATGAAGCAACAGATATGCATTGACCACAGCTGGAGCTGCCAGAATCCTGGAAACGTCCAAAATCCTTGAAATGCTTCTTGGTGAGAACTTCAGGTGCTTGGTAGTCCATATATGTAACAAAGTAAAAGCTTACAAACCCACAGAGAATGAACTTGAGTCTCCAGGGAAGATGATGATATTTACATTGGCAACAAGGAGCTTGTGAGGACCTCTGTATAACCTGGTTTAAAGTAGAATAATTCCCAAAGAAATGTAGGCTGTATGCTCCACCATTAACTTTACAACAGAGCGATAGCTGTCCTGGCTAGAGATGTCTTTTACTTAAGCAATCCATGATGACCTGTGTGAATTATCAGGACTTTGAATCTGCCCCAGTAAGCTGCATGCTCCACCTGTACCTGTTCATTTTGAAGAATCAGAGTCAATAGGCATACTGAAGCACATAAAATAAAAATTGCCTTGTCTACCTTAAAGCTCTTTGCCTGTCTTCTTTTTTCCTGGTATACTGCGTGCCGACCACATGTTCCTCATTTAAAAATGTTACAACTGGCTTCTTTATGAACGAGCCTTTCTCCTGAATTTTGCTGAAACACTAATGCTATGACCTTCACCATAAGGTCTGCTGAGCTATACATACAACAAATCCATCTAACCTCTGAATTACTCCTTGTCATTTCCTGAAGTATTGAACATTGTAGAGTGTGGATGTGACAAATTCTGCCCTATCCCCATTGCAGATCACCTTTCTAGGGATATAATTCCCTTCACTTTTTCTGAGCTTGGGGTGTTTTGTCTCTCTAGGAAAGCTCTGAATGACATAATTCTGACACTACCCACTCAGATTTTCAGTTCTCCCTTACTGAGTTTCAGTCATGCATCTGGCTAAAACCAAGTACTTACAAATGAGAGCAACTTGCTTGAACATCTAATGAAAACATTGTGTTCGGCTTTTGTGCTGAGCTGTAGTGAACCAATTGTTATTCTTTCTCAAGGTCAAATTAACATCTATACACTTCATTTTCTGGCCTTGGGGTATGTGAGAATCTCTAGTTTGAGGCAAATGAGCATCAGAGTAGCTGGAAAAAAAAATGAAAGAGTTCACCTTACCATGAAAAGAGCTGGCCAGCAGTTAGAAGTAAATGAGTTTAATTTAAAATTTTTCCAGCTTTTCTCAGGACCACCATAGTCTCTTGCAAAATGCTGAGCAGTAATTCCCAAACAGAGATGGGTCTGATGGTGGAAACCTGAAGTAGCAAGTACTTAAGTGCAAAGTTGACTGCAAGATACTTTTACAAATAGAATATAGTCAATCAAACTAGATTAGCTAGCTGAGAAGTCTAGTGCTGAATTCGGTACAGATCCATAGGGATCTATTGCCATCTCTCAAGGCTGGCTCAGAATTACAGTTGCCTAATGTGATAATGGAGCTTGATAGCTCAGCAGTGATAGACAACCAGTGATAGTTTTGCATGGAGCACGTGGGAATAATATCATAAATCCAATTCAATCTATCATTCGTGCTGTACTTTAGATAGAAAACTGTGAAAGTTAAATGGATGAAGGGTCTAGAGGCTAAGTCCTATTAGGAGTGACTGAGAGGGCTGTGGTTGTTTAGCCCGGGGGAAAGAAGGCTCAGGTGAGGCTTTATCACTCTCTGCAACTACCTGAAAAGGAGGGTGTAGCCGAGTAGGGATCAGCCTGTTCTCCTAGGCAGCAAGCAATAGGATGAAAGGACATAGCCTTAAGCTGTGCCGGGGGAGATTCAGGTTTGACCTCAGGAGGAATTTCTTCACGGGAAGAGTTGTTAAACATTGGAATGGACTGCATAGGGAAGTGGAACCACTGTCCCTGGAGGTATTCAAGAAATGACTGGATGTTGCACTTGGTGCCATTGTCTAGATGACAGTGTGGTAATCAGTCAGAGGTTGGACTTGATGATCTCAGAGGTCCTTTCCTAAGGACTAAATGATGCCATGGTGTCCTTAAAAATGCAAATATCATTTGCTAAAGGTTCAGTTTAATGAAATGTGATATCTTCTGATGGAGTTTTACATCTATTACAGACACTTGCATTAGATGCCAGGATATGATGACAGTCATGTGTTTATATGTAAATGGCTCATTTAAGTGACTGATTCTGTGGTTGCTCATCTTCATCATACCTACTGCTTCCTTCAAGGCATAAAAATATCTTACCACATGTTTGGTTTTCTGTTTCTTTGTGGGGGGAGGGGGGTTGGAGAAGTGAGGGAGAAGGGAGGTTGGCAGAGCAACATCTAAGAGCTTTTGAACTCATAACTCTGAGTACTTGGCTTTCCTTAGTAAAGGAATAAAGAGGAACAATGTTCTTTGAAGATGCAACACATTTATTTGAAATTTGCCTTTTTTCAATTTTGTTTGTTGCAGATGCTTATTGTTTCCTAGTAAATCATCTCCTACACTATCCTTGATCTTCCCTAAAATCAGTGGCTGCACCTCTGCAGTTTGCCTTAAAATTTAATTGTGGTTAAGAGATTCAGAGATGAACATAGTCAACTAGGATGTGACGAGATGCAGTACCTTGTAGGATGAACCTAACAACTTCTTGCTTTTTATTTGGTTCCAGGGGCAAAACTCCAATGCACCTCACTTGGATTGAAGTGCTCTTTTTTGTCTCTGTGAGACTCAGAAAACTCATCATGAGATAGTGTTGCTATTGCTTTGGCACAAGTCTGTTGACGGAAGGTTATTGTTGGCAAATTATTTCACTGCAGAAAATGACATTCAAAATAAATGGCAGAGCTTCTGTGTAATGTGAGTGAAGGTAATGAGTGACCTGGGAAGTAATGGATAGCTCTTGAAGACGGGCTGGTAGACCCCTGCATGAACAGTAATTAATACTGAATAAGAAATAATTTATATCATTGGAGAGTAGTGTTAAAAAATATACCCTCTTCCACCACTGAGCTTTCTTGTTGAGTAGGAAAACAGAGGGCAGCATTTCTTCTTTGCCTCCAGCTTTACGTCTGGAGCTACACTGCACACATACTGCACAAGGTGAGAGAAGCCTGTGCAGAAAACATCTTACTGGCAGAAGATCCTCTCTAGAGTAGTCAATAGGATGTCTTCAGCATCCTCATCTGCATCAGATTTCGGTATAATGAGAACAAGGCATCTGACCTAGTCTGGATTTAACATAAATGAAGTCAGGATTCAGAAAAATAAAAAGCTCCATCTCCCTCCTATTAAGTTTCAAGTATAGCACAATTGAAAACACACTGTTTGTTTCATATTGTGGTGCAGAGGGTTAGGATTTAGCCAAATTTTCAATAGCTGAAGGCAAGTCTTAAATAACACTAAAACTTTTCTCCAGGCTTTCTAGGGTAATACAATTACTGGGCAAAGACACTTTAAAGGAATATTGAATGTAGCCTTGTTGAATCACAGAACCATTAGGGTTGGAAGGGACCTCTGTAGATCATCTGGTCCAATGACACTGCCAAGGCAGGGTCACCTAAAGCAGGTGACACAGGAACACGTCCAGGTGGGTTTTGAATGTCTCCAGAGAGGGAGAGTCCATAACCCCCCCAGGGCAGCCTGTTCCAGTGCTCTGCCACCCTCAATGTAAAGAAGTTCTTCCTCATGTTGAGGTGAAACTGCTGTTTTAGTTTATGGCCATTGCTCCTTGTCCTGTTGCTGGGCAGCACTAAAAAGAGCCTGGCACTATCCTCTTGGCACCTGCCTTTGAGATATTTATGTGTATAAACAGCTAGGGAAAGCAAAACTTTATTATTGCAGTCTCTTTTGATGTATATGGTAGATAATGAAGTAAAAGAATTCATACAGTTTTACTAGTGGAAAAGGCATATATTTTCACAAATATGGTTTGATTTTTATTTTTTTTCAGATTTCCTTTCAACAAAAGAAAAATGTGATTTTATTACCTTAGTATTGCAACACTAGCAATTCCTCTGGCATTTTTAATGTGCCATACCAAGGCTCTAGCTTTGATTTTAGCCCACTGGCTTTAATCTCTTAAGACAGGACTCCTCTTTCCAAAATTGCTTCTTTTTCAGAGTTAACTTCTGAGTGGAAATGGAGTATCTCTGTTACGCTACAACTATGCAAGAAATAAAAACTTTCTAGCTCATGTGGGACAGCCAGAAGCTGAAAACAACATTGCTGAGAAGCTGTGCTTAACTTCTGTCACATACAGTATTCTTGAAATTTTATCAGTAGCCTTCAAACCAAATTAAAACTTTACGTTTTTTAGAGCAAGCTAAGGATTCCTGGTTTGGTAGCAGTAATCTTGAAACTTAGTCTGTTGTTACATTATTCCAGTGCACAAGAGCAAGACTATTTGAAAGTACAGTGAAGTGTTTGTGTAGAGATTAAGAAGAGGCAAGCAAAATATCTCTTAGACTTTAGAGAGACTGCAGAAAGCCTGTAGTAAAGGTCTAAAGTTCAGTCCTTAAATCTTTCAAGTCTGGAGTGTCCTGTTCAAGCCAGTGGTGTTGCTGCTGCAAAGAGCTTGTGTTAAATGCCGTTTTCCGCACTACCTGAGTGTGTGCTCTACAATCCCTCTTTGATTCTGGCAGTGGGCCAGTTGTCCCCCAGGTTTTGATCAATTCACTATGCAAGGGAAGGTTTAGTAACTGGGAGAGTCGGTTTGCAAACTCTTGTGTTCCTCAGAATAAAGCATCCAAATGTGGAGTGAAATAACAGGGATACTGCTGTCAGGGTGCCAACTTTGCATGCCTTACGATGTGTCTGATAAACATTATTTCTTTCAAGGCCTGTTCCCTGCCATTTTGAACCTGGCCAGCAATGCACACATCTCCACCAATGCCACCTGTGGGGAGAAGGGCCCAGAGATGTTCTGCAAACTGGTGGAGCACGTCCCCGGACGGCCCCTGCGCAACGCCCAGTGCCGCGTCTGTGACCGTCACAGTGCCAATCCCAAAGGCAAGCTTCACATATTTTGGATTTTCGTTGTTTCATGGGTTTGTGTCTTCTTTTTAACTCTTCCCCTTGAATACAGAGTGTACTGGAGTCTAATATATTTTAGTTTTAGTCTCTCTACTATGTGAGTGCAATTACCTTGGGGCAAAGAGCTGGCAGAAAGTGTGAGCACCGTGTATCACCACTGAGCACTGCAAGATCCAGTGACAACCTTTCTGTCTGAAGGCAGATTTCAGCTTTTACTTATTTACGACAGGAAGAGATTGTGCTCCGTGTGAAATAAATGTGCTGGGTCAGAAAAATGCAGTGAGATTTATTTTTAAGAGATGTTTAATTATTTTGCTTTGAAACAGAGCAGCACCCAATTTCCAGTGCAATCGATGGTACCAATAACTGGTGGCAGAGTCCCAGCATTCAGAATGGAAGGCAATACCACTGGGTCACCATCACCTTGGATTTAAGGCAGGTGAGTAATGTTTATGTGACATCATTAAATGGATGTAGGATACAAGCCAATACAAATTGATTGCAGCTCTTCTGTATTTAGATAGTAGGATATGTAGCAGTTAACTGTTTAGTAGCACTTTAGTTAAATATGGATAGTTAAAGTTAATATGAACTTATTTTAAGCAGATATGGTTTTCAGTTATTGTTCTAGAGCATCTTGAGGATTTAATTCCTATCAGGCTGGAATGGAAGTGACTTATGGCACAGTAACAATTGTGTGTGCGTGGATGAGAATTTTTACTCTCATCCATGTTCTTTCTAAGTAACCAATTGCATCTGTACTAATTCCTTTGTCTTGGTAACTTTCCTCTGCCTCATCCTTTTGTCTTTTCCTCACACTTCTGTCTTTTCCCCAGCAGTCCTATGGTACTATTTTCATCCACCTTTTATTTCTTAAAAGTTACTTGAAGTCTGTGTTTTCAAGGACTTACTTTTAAACAGCAGTGTTTTCAGGGTATTGGCCAAAACACAGATTTTATGTGTGAGGATGCATCTGACTGATTCTGATCACCATCTTGTTGGAAGGAGCACTGGGAAGAAATATTCTAAACTATATCTTCTAGGAACTTTGGCTGTCAGCTGTTCTGCAGAGTTAGGGTTTATATTTCTGAAACAGTGATTTGTGACCCTGGAGAGTCTGGAGCTGTATGGGCAGAAGTTGGTTCCTCTGTTTTGGCCACTCTGTATGGCCAAACTTGGAGAGATTTGTCGTTCTTAGACAGGAGGCTGCTAAACTGTAGAAGGCATTTGCTAATTTATTAGTTTGTCTGTTAGACATACGAGAATCAGAAGTCTCCTACCCTGCTCCAAGAAAAGACAAAATAATTGGTGAAGAAATGTATTTTTCTTGGTTTTTTCTTGTTGTTTTGCTTTGCACAGATCTATGTGCTGGCCTACCTAAGTTGTTTGAAAATCATAGCTCAACAATTCCTTATTAATATGGGGATGCTTCCAAACTCTGGAAGAAGCAGCTTCATTACTTACTAAGAAATGCATACTTGAGCTGTAGAATTGGTAAGAAGCTTTTGCAGGATCTCTAGACTCTGCTCGAAAGTTATTTTAAAGATTAAAACAGAAGGTTTAACTTTGATGTTTTCAAATAAAGCATAGGTTAAGCAAGTGCCTAGTTTGCTCTTTAATTAGAAAGTAGAATGGTTAGGAAAATAATCACAGGGTGTCTTTTGTCAGTGACAGAAGGTTTGGATAGGATTTTCGGGTTGTTTGAAGAATTAGCTTTGTGTTTGTTTTGTAAATGGACAAACAGGAAGGAAAAATGAAGGAGGAGGGTATGCCTTAATTTTTATCCTCCTAGAACAATTTCACTTTGGAAACAGACCAGCTGAGCTGCCCTCTGAATCTTTTATTCTCTAGTCTTAGTGCTGTTGATGTTTCAACAAATACATATCTTTCCTCTCCTGACCCACGCTCAGTTTCACTAATTCGATTTGAAAAGTTTCCCCTAAGGGGCCTTTCTTCTGTGTTTTCCCTAGAGAGCTTGAGAGAGAGAAGGCATCTAGGGCTATGCAAACCGAATGTAAATTACTGCTCTGTGAGAAAGGATTTGGTTAATAGAGATTGCTTGAAGTCAGTGAGTTATTAGAGCTGACTTGGTGTGCTTACTTTAAACGAGTCAACACAAGTAAAGAAAACACAAAAGAAAAGCATATGAAGGACCTTTGTGATTTTAGTAATTGTTTACTTCATACATTTGTTTCAGAATTACTTAAAATAGTCTTCTAGGACCTGTAAAAATATTCCTGAAAGTCAGTACCTGTGTTCAGTGTAACTTCAGCATTGGTACTTCTTGTTTTTTACATTTCAAGCTTTGTGCATGAAATCTGTCAAGTACCATATTAAAGTAAGCAAGTCCTTCAACTTTCTTTGCCGGAGTATAGAATATATCACACCTTCTTGTGATGTTAAAAATGACATCCGGTCATTATTTATGGGGTTGTAGTGGTTTGATTATTTTTTTGAGCAATTATCAGAAGTTCTAGGACTAAGAGGAATTAATTGTTTCTTGGGATTATTACCAATGTACAGTTCAGAGATCCAGGCAGTTGGGTTGGTAAGTGCTGAAACTTACCCTTGGCTGGCAAATATGGGGAAGATTCCCTTAGCTGGTGAACACTGACTCCAGTCCAGTTTCCTTCAGTGAACCTCTATGACTGTATTCATCTCTTGGGTTCCAGTTGAAGGGAATAGAGGATATTCTTTCAGCTAATGTTCTACCTTGTACTTAGTCTATTTAGTCTAAAACCAGATGTCCTAAAGAGTAGTTTGGTGGGATCTCAGTAAGAAAAGAGGGCTGGCTAATAAAATCAGCATTGAATTGCTGTTTTTATCTTTCTCCTTTGCAGAATCTGTGCTATTTATAGCTAGTACAGCATTTTATAAGGATAGTTAGTGCTTACATCATGATTTTCTACCTCATATACATCATGACAACTAGGTACATTTATTCTAGTGTGCCTTTCAGTCTTTCCAGGATCCAGATGTATGATAGTCTTTTCTTCCCACACCCCACACCACTGCCTCCTCCTCCCCCTTTCCATTAAATGTATGGCAATGATCCAGGACTGGAGAAAGAGTAGTTTAGCAATGAGGTGTAGGATTGATGTACAAGACACTAAGATTTGATTTATGACCTTGTGCTTCCTACAGTGGTAGCTCTACAGAAACAAAATACACAGCCACAGTTTTCTATAAAAACAGCATTTTTTGCCTGACTCCTCTGGGCAGTTGCACTGTGAAATTACAATTCTAATAAATCCTGGCTGTGATACATTTAAGTGGTGTGATTGAGCCAGCTGTAAAATATTACTCTGTGACACCATTAAACAAAGACTACTTACCTCAGTTTTATTACCATGCTTCGGACTTCTAAAGGTATTTAAATGTACTCTGTATCCTTGGTGCAGCAGAAAGGCAGGTGTTTGTATATCAAAAAGTTCTTGAATTGCAAAGCAAGACTAGTTCTTCTTGGAAGACCCATAGTATTAAGTTGAGTTGAGAAAACAGCTCCACTTCTGATTAAGTCGTAGCTCATGAATATTCTATGAGTACTGGATTACTACTCAGAGGCTGATGTAAGAGTAATTTGTAGTTTCTGCTATTACAAAGTAAAAAAGAATTTAAATATTATAATATGATTTTTCCAGAGCTTTCATCTTGAAATGAACTGGCAAGAACAGGTTTCCGTAAAGATACATGGTTTGCTGATGTAAAAAAAATGCTATTCTGTTGACTTCACAGGACTAATGCTAATTTATTGTATGTGGCAAGGTTCCTTAAAAGCCTTTTGTGCCTTTGTAAAACTGATGATGCAAGATTCAGGGTGTTCATCTGTACATTCTTATGATAAAATTCTTGAATAAAATGAATTTTCCTTTTATTCCAAATTAATGTTTGCACATAATGAATCAAAATCTTAAAAGATAATTAATGAGACCAGAAGTTCTGCTGGATTTAGTGTATTTTGCTCTTTTAATAACACAGAATCATCAGAGCAAAATGTTGCAAGCAATTGCTAGGCTTCACAGTGTCTAAGAGCATGAAGCTGTCCTTATCTCTTAAAAAGATACTTCTGTAAACAACATAAGCTGATATATATTCCTTCATGTAGTCTTCTACTCTTTGAGAGCATTCAAGAATGATGCACTTGGTGTTGCTGGATCTGCATTCAGGGAAACAAGGTTTTTAGAAAGTCTAATTAAAGCAGAAATTTCTTATTTTGTTGGCATTGCAGCTACAAAGAAGAGGTTTTTTAGTACAAGTTTATTTGGCTGATCTTAATAATCAGGATTGAAATGCCTGTAAAACGACACTTTTAATCTATGGCTGCTTGGGAATTCCTAACTTGCTTTGACTTGCCCTTTTTACCCTTGTAGTTCAATAAGGAAATTAGTTCTGAGAAAGTTAAACAGTCAAATTAAAGTGTACAAATCATTAGCTCTTGCTTAGGTTTATCACGTGGCTGGTTGGTGGGCACTGAATAAATAGGGAAAGTGATAAGAAACTGCCTTTGGTGATGTTCAAACCTGAAGGACTTTGAAAAGTTATATTCTGTAAAAAAGTGCTCAAAGGAAAATCAGTTTACATTACATGGACTTCTTGGCCCATTATGGGTTGCGGAGGCTGTGGGATACAAGGTCTGCAAAACCCCTACCTACAGACATTCCCTGAAATATCTTCATCTGTGAACACTGTGGACACCTTGGTCCCTTCCTCCAGCTTCATTCCCTTGCTTGGAAACATAATCCCTGAGAATAAAACTCCTACTGGGAGGTTGTCTTATGACTTCTTGAGTCTAAAAACATTTATACAAAATCCTTTATTTATTTATTTAACCTATATTTTTTCAGGGACTGGAAAATTTTCCTGCAGTTGTTGATATTCATTATCCTGTGAATTTACCTGTGAAATAAAAACGGGATACCTGTGAGCTATGTGTGTAAATGGAAGAGTTGAGAGGAGATTTAATTTATTGAATTTGTGCACAGTTGCTGTGAAAATGTTAATACTTAACTGGCTTTTCCCTCCACTTCCCCCTCACCAAGGAACTTGATATTTAAAGTAAGTTTAACTTGCATACTCTTGTGAATACCTTTTACTGCAGCAGTTAGTTTGTGATGAAGGATAGCTCATTGTTACTAGTTGGAACTGGATTTAAAACTAGCCACATCAGCTGCAGACTATAATGGGTCTTGAAAAATCTCAGTGTAATCAAAAGTAGATCATTTGTTGTTCAGCCAACTGTGTAGTAAGTAGGGAAGCAGTTTAGTCGATGACAGCAAGCGGAGAGGAAAAAATAAATAAATAAAGGACATGTGAGGGTTTTTGAGGGAGATTTTCTACCACGGTATTTGAAAAAAGTTTGGGTTCCAGTCTTGCATCTTTTATGCATTTGAGAAGGATTACTGGCTTCAAAGGAACTTGGAAGTGCGTAGCTGTTTCTAAGCCCAGTCTCTAGTTTTAATAGTTTTGTGAAGTTCTCATCTGTGATGGAGAAAATACCCGTACAAGCAACTCGTCACATACATGTGTCTTCAGTTTTTGGGTACTGAAATGATGATGCACCAGATTCTGCTTGTGCATAACTGAGTGCAAAACAGGTATTTAACTCAATACCACTAACTGAATCAATTAAATCCAGGTTGTGTGTTGGGGATATAGTTGTTTGGCTTGAAGTCTGCCCAAATGATGTACTTTGTTCCTTTAAAACCATGTATTTTGGGCACCTTTTTTCAGTTGGAGATTGTTAGCATGATGTAGGTTTTATTTAAAATGCACTTTTCTCTTCATGGAAACAGGATTATAATTCTTGATAATCATTTAACTTTGATCAAGTTTTAAGATTATGTGAAACAACAGAGGATTCACAGACCCCAGAGAAATTTTATTTCTAAGACTGTAAGACTGACAAAAGTGAGCTCCCTTCTCCTTTTGCTTGCATCTGCTTGCATTGCTGAAATGTCACAGTAAAATCTTAATTTTCTGTGAATTTTCATATTTATTGAAACAACTAGAAATGTTCTGTTTATATCTGATTGATGTTTAAAAGGATAAAACTGAAGTGCCTGTAAAGAAAATCAAACCAAGTGAATATTGTAGTTTAAGTTCTGTCTGATTTTAATAAAAAAGTAAGATTGTTTTACTTTTTAAAAGATATTGTATGTAGTAAATCATTTGAAGATAAGTATCTCAAATTTCTTTTCTTCTCATGTGTGCAAGATCTCCTAATCAAAGCTTTGTTCACTTAAATAATGTTTTGTTTCAAAAGTAGTTTCCTGAATTGCATACACAATGCAGTTACTATTTCTCTTCTCAGTTTATTTCCCCATTTGGCAAAATCAAAACCTGCTTTCATGTGGCAAGTATTGTGCTTGTTCTGGCTTTAATCT
>VZTF01007556.1:1617223-1776993 GCA_013397755.1 Cnemophilus loriae | reverse complement strand
AAAAAAAAAAAAAAAGGCCTAAAAATGTAAATTTGTAATGTATGAAAGAACTGATTGCAGGCAGATTGGAGCTCAACATAGTATTAAAACTGCACATGCAGACAGGAATTATGATGATAATAGCAGCCGACCAGGCAGTCTGCTCAAGTGGGAATACATTTCTCTGAGATGGTTGAATAATACAGAATTTTTCTTTCATCTAAACGTGGCTTGTTACTCCAGTGTGTATGAAACATTGAACTCCTATATAGAAGTCTTATGAATTTGCAAATGCAGCCTTTTTGAGTGAGGTGATGTAGTAGGTATTGGGTGAGGGAGGACATGGTGGCTTTGCAGTAAGTGCACTTCGGTGTTCACGCCTGATGCTGTAGCGAGTTGGGGGCCAGTGCAGGTTATCTGGCTGCCATGACAAGGTAATTTAAAAGGTGATATGAACTTAATTACTGCTTTGCCTGCTCACAGAAGTGCTGAACAGTCCTGTTGTGTGCATGGAGATTTCACTTTGGGTTGTCAGAAAAATAGTCAAGATAGCTGCATAGCTCGTATACGTCTTAATGGTACTTAAGAATATTAGCTATTTTATCGTGCTTATTTTTATCACATTCAGCTTATTTGTCTCTGTGTATTTTTAGCGGTGTCTGTAAGTAGTCTGCTGCTGAAATAACTTCAAGACTGGGTGAAATTGGAATGCAAAGATTTTTTTAACATAGGGTGTAAAAAGATTATCAGAAATGCTATTACAGAGAAGATTAAATTCCCTGCTAAATTGTAAAACAAAGAGTTTTTTGGGCTACATCTATAAAAAAACCCACAAAAACAAACAACCAAGTGCAAGGAACCAAACAAGAAACCCCACCCAAACCCCAGTTTTTTGAAGCCTTCAGTGGTTCAGAAAAGCTAAAAATTTCCCACAGATTGTTATACTCAACTGATCCTGAAATGTGCAGTACAGATATAGATTTCAGCTATTACTTCAGCACAGGCTGGTGCCCTGGACACAATTAGATGGACCTCTTTTCAAATGTTTGTGCAAAAAATTTATCTAGAGTTACTGTAGAAAATTCTACCCTCTACCCACGCAAACCATATACTGTTTTTAAAATTTAAATTTACTACCCAGTTGGCTTTCGGTGGTGTTTTACAGTACAATAAAGTGTTAAAATTTTCTTCTTGCATTTTTTTCAGGTCTTTCAAGTTGCATATGTCATCATCAAAGCTGCTAATGCTCCACGACCTGGAAACTGGATTTTGGAACGCTCCATAGATGGCACGGAGTTCAGACCATGGCAGTACTATGCAATTAGTGATACCGAATGTTTAACTCGTTACAATATTACACCAAGAATTGGGCCGCCAACTTACAAGAGAGATGATGAAGTGATCTGCACCTCCTATTATTCCAGACTAGTTCCCCTGGAGCATGGAGAGGTATCTTTGCTTTTGTACTTGCAATTTGTGATTAAGAACATGGACTGATAGCAATTTGAAAACATTTGAATTGCAGTTACAGAGTTCATCACCCTCAGCACTACCAGATCGTCTGCTATTCTTCTTTAATAACATTATCTTTACATCACGTACTAGTATAGCAAACTTGTAAATGTTAGGATGAAATGTGTCTTTGGCTCTATGTGTTCCCATTACTAAACTCTTTGTTCTCTCCTTCCATGTAATTTGATGGTAGCAATTAGCTGTGAATTATTAGTTCCTTTATCCCGAAAAACTATAACAGAGGCCCTGTGTTCTGCCAGTTTTTTTCATTTAGTAGAGAAAACTCCTGTGTTAGGAACACCTGGTTGTGTGAGATAAAGCTGCAAACACTGTTGAAGTGCTCAGCACAGCTGGAACTCCTAAACAAGCCTTGGCATTGTTTCAAGGATGTAGCATAATTAAAAGGGCTACGAGTTGTGCAGCCCTGCTGTTGATTGTTCTTTCTTTTAACAAACTCTATTCACGGTACTTGTGTAATTTATTACGAAGAGGCAGCCACATAATGAAATGATACATTAAATCCAGTGGTTATTCCATCGTGAATGCTATAATGTATGGCCGTGATAAGTGTGGCGTTATCCCGTGGAGAATGCTAGTAACTCCTAGCTTCATAGAAATCAGTATGTTTTTATTTCTTGGTTAAAAAAAGATTGTAGCCATTCACATAAAATTAAAACTATCTGCAAGAAAAAAAAACAGTGAAATTCGGTAACATAAAGTCCCATTTACTTTAATAAATTATTGCAGTGTTTTGAGCATATGATCAACATGTAATCAACGTATAACCAACAGATGAGATGGAACAAAGAAACCTAAACCTGTCTCTCCACACAATTAACCAGAAAACCCCTAGGCTGATTGTATACGAACAGTGCTGCTTGTAATGTATGTTTAGTAGACTCCAGCTCCATGGATGTCAGAAATTCAATTTAGTGACAGTTTTTCTCATTCATTTTTCCTGATGGAACACATAATTAATTGGGCTACACGATCCAAAACATTGCTTTTTTTTCTGAGTGCAGTGATGGAAAAACATAACACAAAAAATGTCAGAATTAAATATCTGTGTACTATGGAGTATCATGAAATCTTTTAGGTTGGAAAAGAGTTTTAAGGTCATTGAGTCCAACTATTAACTCAGCACTGCCAAATTCCCCCCCAAACCATGTTCTTAAAGTGACACATCTACGTGTCCCTCCAGGGATGGTGACTGCACCACTTCCCTGGGCAGCCTCCTCCAATGCTCGACAACCCTTTCCATGAAAAAAAATTTCCTAGTTTCCCATCTAAAACTCACTTGCCACAATTTGAGGCTATTTCCTCTTGTTCTATCACTTGATGCCTGGGAGAAAAGGCCAACCTCCATCTGGCTACAGCCTCCTGTCAGGTAGTTATAGGGAGTGATAAGGTCACTCCTGAGCCTCCTTTTCTCCAGGCTGAACAACCCCAGCTCCCTCAGCTGCTCCTTATAGGACTTGTGCTCCAGACCCTTCACCAGCTCTGTTGCCCTTCTCTGGACATGCTCCAGCACCTCAATGTCCTTCCTGAATTGAGGGGCCCAGAAGCGAACACAGGATTTGAATGCAGCCTCACCAGTGCCAAGTAGGGGGNAAGTGCAGCCTCACCAGTGCCAAGTAGGGGGACAGAGGGACAGTCACTGCCCTGGTCCTGCTGGCCACACTATTGCTGATCCAGGCCAGGATGCCGCTGGCCTTCTTGGCCACCTGGGCACAGCTGGCTCAGGTTCAGCTGCTGTCAGCCAGCACCCCCAGGACCTTTTTTGCTGGGCAGCTTTCCAGCCGCTCTGCCCCAGCCTGTAGCACTGCCTGTGGTTGTTGTGACCCAAGGGCAGCACTCAACACTTGACCTTGTTGAACCTCATCCAATTGGCCTCAGCCCAGCAATCCAGCCAGTCCAGATCCCTCTGGAGAGCCTTCCTGCCCTCCAGCAGATAAACACACATGCATAAAAGCTGGCATTCACAAAGGATAGGCTGCTCCTTTGTAACTGGATTGTCTGTCGGACAGGGATATTGCCTGCACAGAATATCTCACAACCTGCATTAGTGCATCTTGGGACTGTTTTGAAAATATATGTATTTAGGGCTTTGTAATTTGTTCTGGCCAATCTGTTGAACTTAAGAATGGCCCTGTATGAATCCTGCAAACCAGCTGGTCTCTGTAGGTGCCTGCCTTGTATCCAGCATTTCCCAGTTCTCTGCCATCAGCTTGGAGTGTCTTGATGCGAAATAACTGTTAGAGTAAAAAAACCACATATCTAAATATGGATGTCATGAATAACACTTTTTTGCCAAATCAGACATTTTGCCAGTTTGGCTGCTAGATTTTTCACAGGTTTGAAGAGATACAGCTGCTTGGCTGTGCGTTCTGTTGTTTGCCTGATTTATACTGCTTGAAGACCTGCTTCCGGCAATTTACATAATCAGTTTAGGACTCGTGATGAATTGCAAGGCTTAAGCTGCAGTTGTTTGAAAATGATCTTGAATTATGAAGGTCAAGTAAGCCAAAAATAGATAATACAGAAATATCAGGATATATAAGCTTATGTATCAGCAATGTATCAGCCAAATTTAGCAGTGTGCAAGGAGAATCATGGAATTTCTTCTTTAGTATTTTAGACAATATCCCTACTGTTTCTCTCTTTTTCTGCTTGTTAAGATTCCTCTACAGTCTCTATAAAGATGTAAGTGTATTGTTACAGAATTTCTGCTAGTAGAATTTCTAGACATTAGAATTTCTACTGTTCAAGCTTTTAACTTTTGAGTAAAAGAGTGAGTAATGTTTTACATTTCATCATTAGAAGGCACTACTTATGAGTAGTGAGAGTATATATTAGGCAGGAAAGGCTATGTAAAATGAAGTGGCATGTGACATGTGAGAGGTAAGGCCAATTGGTTGTGACAGGTTTTTCTGGATCTTTAAATCTCTGGTGTCTAAGTGATAAAAAGCAAACATGGTGTGTTAGAAATTCCAGTGCCATGGTTGGGTCCTTCTCTCTTTGTTGAGGAAATCAAAGGATTGCAGTGAGCCCAGCAAATTCTACATCTGTACTGAAAGGTAAATGAGAGTAGGATTCCGTGCCCTGTGCTGAAGTTGTTTGTCTATAATTAAGTATATATGTGTTAAATTTTTTCAGTAAAAGGAGTGCAGTGATATTTGAATATTCGACCAACAATTCTGCCTTGTAATTCCCAGCAGAAAACATGGCTTCTGAATGAATATGTCACAACCAATTTGCCTAAAGAGAACAGACTGAGATGTGGTGGGCATGTTCAGTCTTCAGCTGCATAAAACATGAGTACAAGGAGGGAGAATCTCTTCTGCATGTTTGTGACAGGATCCAAGAAGGGATCTGAAATTGCAACAAGGGAAAACATGGATTAGAGATTATAGGAGCATTTCTAACCGTAAAGCTGGAAAGGCCTGGAATACATTGCCTTGGAGGGTTGTAAAGTCAGCACCAACACTGGTCTTTGAAAACGGATTGGTCAAACATCTAACAAAACTCTAGTAAATCCTGCTTTAGCGTAGGAAACAGACTAGACGAATTCTTTGTATTTCTGTGAGAGCTGAGTATTGTATAAGGTGGTGCTAACTTGCAGGATTAGACCTGGAAAATGTTTTGGTTTTCATAACTGTTATTCTGCAGTTGAAAAATGGATGGGCTGTCAGAAAAGTAGAAATCTCTGAACACAGTATGTTAGAATACTAAGAAGGAATGGTGCTAACCAATAAATGCCAAAATTATAATTTTGGGAATGTGACCTCTATTACAAGTCTCAGTTTGTATGTCTTTTACATAACACAGTTACTCTTCAGGGAGCCCCTAGCTCCACTACAAAATTAAGATTTTTTAAAAATAATAATAAAATAATCTTTAACATGTAGAAATATTTTCAGGGGAACAACTTGACAGTACTGGAAAAAGTTGAAACTATAAATTCAAGAGTAGTATATGAGACAGTATTGCTCTTCATAAATGAGAATGTGTAATGCACTCTGGAATGCAGCTGACAAGCCCAAAACATGACCTTTTGTTTGTTATGGACACCAGGTGAACTGTTGAACATTTGTTTGTTGCCTGTAGGGTAGGGTCTTGTTTTTCTGTTTTTTACATAAAATGGAGCCCGGACTGTATGGTCACAGGAGACTATATCCTTGTCTGTTCCTATGTAGCTTGGGAAAGAAGGAAGGGGCTGTTGCTAGAAAAAGCTGTGCAGCTTGATACAAAAAGTCATCTTAGTGGGGCCGACTGGAATTGTGCAAGAACGATGTAGGTCAAACGAGTGGGTTTGTGATGGCAGCCCCTTGCTTTCAGTTGTCATCTGTGTCGTGGCTTCCCACTGCATTCTCTTATCACTGACTACTTCTTGCTGATTGTGCAGCCCTGTCACTGCTAGGTGTAGGATTAATGATCCCAGATAGAGCATGTGGACCAGATTATGCTTTATAATAAGATCTTTCAATTTGCAGAGAAGAAATCTGTAAGGACAAAACTGAGCTTATGGCCAGAGCTTTGTATTCCATTTCAATGAGGGAGAGGAAGGAAGACTGCAGGATCTAGGGCCTCACCTTGGTACTTTGCCTTGGTTTTTCTCCTTATGCTATCTCCACGAAAGCCCAGGAGATTTGGGACTATGATGAGCTGATAATGGTGCTTTCAGAACAGTGTGAGTCAGGAAGCAGGAATTTTACCTGCAGACAGGCAGTGAGGAAATAAAAAGAACTCCAGGTAGTTTAACATGTCACCATCCTGAGTTGTTGGGAAACAAGCTTAAGTTCTGTGATTTTGATTCTCAAACTGATGTTTGTTGTGGTAAATGAATCACAATTACGTTTGTGATTAAGCCAGCCTTTCTTTCTAGATTCACACGTCACTGATCAATGGTAGGCCTAGCGCTGATGATCCTTCACAGAAGCTGTTGGAATTTACTTCTGCACGATACATTCGCCTGCGACTGCAGCGTATTAGAACTCTGAATGCTGACCTCATGACTCTCAGCCATAATGATCCTAAGGAACTAGACCCCATTGTTACCAGAAGGGTAAGCTGGTCGTTCATAAATGGTATTCAGTACAGCTTGATGGGAGAGTCTATTCTGACCTGTTTGAGCAGGAGGCAGTATTTAATCCTTGCCATTCAGAGTGGCTTTGATAGGTTGTTAAATAATTCTTGCCTTCCCTTTGACACCATTAACAACAATATCTTGTCATAAACAGCTTTTGGAAGAAGCTTTTCAAGATGGTTTTTATTTGTTTTATTTTTATTTGTTTGTGTAAATGATTTGTGCTAGGAACAGTGTTTATAATGCTTTATCATTAAAATACAAAATATGGTTTAACTGGTGGAAATGCCGCTTGAGGTTGCTCTTGATACTTGAAGTACCTTTTGTGATGTATGATGGATTTCAAGACCCAGTGCTGTTGTTCATAAATATAATTATTTGAAAACATCGCTATTGTGAATTTTCGTGTCTTATAAGAATTTTCTTCATTTTTTCAAGGCTGTTATAATCAATTGTTTTAGAGCTCATGAATTAATGTAAAATGTTTATATAGAATTCTGGGAGTATTAACTGATTTCCAGATTTGATGTTGACACTGGGGAAACTGAGGCCCCAGGCACTTAGGCTGACTTCTTCAGGTTCTGACTTAAATTCAGTATTGGAAGTCTACCCTCACTAACATTTCTGCAGGATTTCTGCTTTGTATCTTGCCATTTTGACCATCTTAATTTGCCTAAGGCTCATAGGTTAACACTTTAGAGGCTTCAAGTTTTTCTTTAAAGGCGGGCTTTCTGATGAGGACAGGAGAACATGAGCAGTGTTTCCTCCTTCCCTTCCTTTGTAGCTGTTTTTCCTGAAAAACATCTGCAGGCAACTCTTCCTTGTGCAGCAACAGGATTCTTGCAGTTTGTGGCTTCTCTGATACAGGCAATCCTTGTGCTGTCTGGATAGCTGAGTACAGAAGGGAGAAAGGAACTTGGATTTGGTCAGGGATTGGTGGGTACTTTCAAGGCAGCCCCACTCTTATCTTGATGATGGAGGTGCCCATGCAACTGCAGCATTTTCAAGCGTAAAATCTGGATGGTTTACATTTTCTGTCAGTGGGAATTGCTAGCATGGAGACTGCAAGGCAGAGTATTAGACAGCTGTTCCAGCTGTGCCTTGCTGGCGGTAGGGAAATGCACAGCCTGAGCAGGTGACATGTTCCCGTAGAGCAGGCTGGTTGATATTTAGATCTATCAATAGTATTGGCATATCAAAACATCCACCCCAAAAAGAAAGGTTTGACATGGAAGCATACAAACATACAGCTGGGAAACAAGAATGTGGAGGACAAGCATTGCCACTGGTTTTGTAACATACACAGCTGTGCAATCCAAGGCTTAGTGCTTCTCCATCTAGCACTGCTTGGTGCAGTTTTGCATGAAAAACTACACGTATTGGCCAGGGTTCCCAAATCCTGATGTCTCACCTTGAGTCTCACTTTGTAGTGCAACAAGCTACAACAAACATAACCACTTCCAGCTTTCTGGATGCTGTTTTTATTGGCTTTGAAGACTTTGCTATGGTTGTTGATACCAATTATGTTTAGTTTCCTGTACATAGTCTTGAAAAATGGCCAATTCAGATTCTGAGTGCTCAACAGCACCTTTATTTCTGTGTTCTTTTCGTTTATTTCTGTCTCTAGCATTTGATTATCACTGGTGTCTCATTCAACTTCAAGCTGCACACAGCTGCTGTGAGCCATAGACTGTCAGAAAATAAGACAAAGGAGATGAAGCAGGGAATGCAGTGAGAAATTAAATTCTGCTTTTGTCCTCCTCCTTTCTCAGTCTGAACCTCATTCTTTGTACTTAAGGACTTACTGTTCATAAATCCTTGAATAATTTTTGTAGTTCAAGCCCATAATATTAAAAATCCTCCCAAAATACTGAGCCTAAGAAATCTAAAACCATAAAAAAATAAGTATGAAATCAAAGAAGATAGTTTGCTCCAAATCCAAGAGCCTTCAAAGAAATAACAGTCCAGGAGTCAGCATGTCTGACCACCCAGGGCTACCTCCTCTTCCTGAACCAGCTGGCATTAGGGTTGCTAGGTCTGAGAACCTTGAACTCTTTCCTTAGAAGTATCCTCAAAAAGAGTTTCTTTTTCATTCCCCTGTAGTACATACTTCCCAGGATACAAACAGGCCGACCATGTTGATACTGCAGCTGTAACTGAACCCAGATGGTCATTTCCTGCCTCTTCTTTGCCTTGAAAATTAAATCCTTTCCTTATGTATGTTGTTTTTGCTCACCACCTGGCAATATTAATGGATAGAGTTCTGCTGTATCCGCAATTTTTAAGCTAAGAGTTTGGATAGAATATTTCACTGGCTACACAGTACTGGCAAAGAGCTAGTCTGGAAGTCAGTGTGCAAAGTGGTTTTAAGGGAGAGAGAGTTCCCATTTTAAGGAAGCATACTCTTAGTCCCCAGACTGACACAAAAATATGGCAATTTTTTATGCTTTATGGCTTCTTGTAAAGTGAAAAAAAGACTTTTTTTTTTTTGCAAGTACATTTGGGCTGAGGTCACATTTGGTGGTCTTTCTCAAAGCTGCGGAATTTTATGTACTTACTTAAAAGTCAGTTAATGTTTCATACCAATAAGAAAAAACGTGGGAAAAAAAAATGCAAAAATGGAAGGTTTCCCCAAATGGCAAATATTTTCAAGTATTTCTTTTATTTTTCAAGTCACAGAGTAGTTGAATGCTGGTATTTTATTTTGCAGAGTAGGGCAGGGAAATGTAAATACATGTAAATGTCTTGTATTCATACCTTTCTCACCTTCATTTTTTTGTAGTACTACTATTCAATAAAGGACATCTCTGTTGGTGGCATGTGTATTTGTTATGGCCATGCTCGAAGCTGCCCTTTGGATGAAATCACAAAGGTATTCTTTAATCTCATGATTTTTGCAAAACAACTTTTCCAATTAAAATAAAAAGAAATCCTACGGAGAATGAGAAAGAGGAAGCTAAAAGAGATCTTATGATGCATACAAATTGTTTGCTATATATTTTTTTTTTTCAGAGCAAGCATATCTGGGTTTTGCAGTGTAACTTTCTTGAAGTAAACTCTTCTTCTTTGGCATCGAATTTAAACAATTCTAGAGGCACAAGACAGTCTGTCTTGCAGCACAGGAGATTTGCCCCTCCTATTCTGGAAAGGCTGTTCATTAGTAGTTGTTGTACCATGGTGGAGCAGTCCAGTGCTAACTGTGGGGTATTTGTGGGTCATGCCATTTTTTGGAGTAAGGCTGATACTGGGCAGACTTTTGGCAAAATCAGTTAAATTATCCATTAAAAATTATTACAAGAAAATGAATTTTTTATTCTTAGAAATTGCAGTGCCAGTGTGAACACAACACATGTGGAGAGAGCTGTAACAAGTGCTGTCCAGGCTACCATCAGAAACCATGGAGACCAGGAACCCTTTCTGCTGGGAACAAATGTGAGAGTAAGTATGCACAGGCATTCAGATAGTTTCATGAAGTCTTACTGTTTTCTTGCTTGAGGTTGCTTTCATACAGATCTGTACTAATTCCCCAGAAAAATCCACAAACTATTAACTGTCTTCACGGGATTGTTCAAAGGTAGAAAACCTACTTCTAATCATAACTGTTCAGATGGTTTTAAATAATCTGTTCAGTGTGACTCCTTGGCTAGTGGACTTGTCATGTAGTATAGCTTCCAGTCTCTTTTTCAGAGGGGCTTGGGGATTTATTGTACTCCTGTAGGAACTAGCAGATTTGCATCAATCACTTTGTTAGCTACTTGAAATGCAAATTTCATAGATTGATCATAAATTTTGTCAGATGAAGAGCTTTGTTCTGATAACAAATGTTTTGAAAGGAACTCCTTATTGGCTAATTACACTTTAGATTGTCTGGCAGATTGGCTTGGACTGTGCTAATAGGGCTGAACGTGTTGCTAGGGCTAGCTGGTGCATTTTTTCACTTCACATTACTAATGCATAGCACAAGCTGCAGACAATTAAGAACCTATTAGATAACATTTAAAGTTCTGGATGGAAAAGAAGTCTTTCTAGTTGAAAGTCGTAGAAAAAAGAAAGACTCTTCTAGTCTTTGCACAAGTCATAATGTCACTCTTTGGAAAGTAGTTGTTTATAACAGTTTGGACTGAAGTACCCTCTAAACTAAATAAAATTTATGCTTATGTACTTCTTTGTTGACTTCTCAGATTTTGTCTGTAATACAAATAAAAGAAGAATTAGGCAAGTTCTCTCTGTAATGCAGAGGACAGAGGAAGAAGGAACAATTGTTGCTAATTGCACACATCACTGTCGACAACAGTCCTGACAAGATTGTCTTAGTAGGATATATAGAATACTGCTAAAAAAGGTTCTGTTAAAGTGATAACAGTGGTTTTGAAATTTGCTTACTTGCTAAGAAATACAGTGTATTAAATCTGATGAAGCACATGGCGTGGTTAAAGGGAAAAAACACACTTTTGAGGTCAATTGAGAGGCTCTTCTACTTACATTTTCAACTTTGAAAAATCTCAGTATTATAGAAAATGTTACACAATGTGAATAAGAAAAAAAATGGATTTCTTTTCCATTCCTTCTCAGAATGCAACTGTCATAACAAAGCAGAAGATTGTTATTACAACCAGAGTATTGCAGATCAGAAAAGGAGCATGGATATTCATGGCCAGTATATAGGAGGTGGTGTGTGTTTAAACTGTACTCAACATACTACTGGGATCAACTGTGAAATGTGTGCTGATGGATATTTTAGACCACACAAAGTAAGATTTAGAAAATACCATTCTAATGTTTTGGTGAATTACAGCATGGTATCATGTCTATTTCAGCTGATTGTGATTAATATATTGTTTTTTTATCAGTTGCAGAATAGCTAAGAACTATAGAGAGGTTTTTTTGTAAATGACATAATACCAGAATTTTCAGAAAAAACCAAAATGCTTGTCCAGTTGTGTGGGAGGGCAGGTCAAGTTGTTGGAGAAGAAAATTATAAGTGAAGATGAAACTTGATATCCTAGTGTGGAAATGTACATGTTATGATAAGAAACCCATTTCTCCTGTGGGTAACGCTCTAAAACGCGCCAGTACTAAAGTTTCGCTGTCTTCGAAAGTACCAGAATTGTGTACCATCCTGCATCAGCCCATTTCAACCAGTGTTAAAAAGGACCTGGCTCAAAGATCAGAATCTTTGCCTTGTGAGATGTTGCAACAAATGCTCTTCTTGATATGATTGTTGTAGAACTTCTGCTCTCTGAGTGTACTTTCCAGTGTCACTCTTTGGAAAAAGGGCATAAACTCTACAAGACATTTGTTAAGATGTGACTGACAGAGTTAAACATATGAACCTATATAACTTAAAATTGCATATAACTGCAGTGTGAGAGGTCTCTGTATAATGAGACATTCTGAACTAAATTTCTACTCCACATGGTCTTGCTTTGGTAGGTTCCTGCATAATTTGAAAAACCTATACTTTAAAAATCTGGCATAAATTGGTGCAGAGAGCAAGGGCGAGTCCATAGGAGTATGGCTAGACAGCAGCTGCAGCTCATCCAAAGAAGTAAATTGGAGTCAGAGATTGTCTTAGAGCTGCTGTAAGAAGCATTGAAGAAAGGTCTTCGATCAACTCATAGCCATTAAATGTGTATCTAGAGGTCGTTACTGATTTGCTTTACAGGTGAAGCGCCTCAAAGGACAATTTTCCCTGCGAAAAAAAAAAGCTTGCCGTATGATTTGCCCTGCCTTATATTTCAGAGATTTATAGATCACAAAGTCAGAATGAGTCTTTATTAATAGATAAGCTGTCCTTCCATTGAACACAGAGCCAAGGATTTCTTTCATTTCCTTCCTCTTTAAACCAGAATATCTTTGCAAAAAGCCTCCACTCTTGTCTTAAACATTTCCATATCTTTTGGCAAACCTTCACAGTGGTTAATTGCTTTTACTTTAAAAAAATGTCTATTTATGCTGAACGTGTCAGACTTCTGCTCCTAGCCATTAGCATTTACTATATCTTTGCGCTATTGAAGATCGACTTTTGTTCCAGCATTTAAGTTTTTTCTAGACTGCAATCCCCTGATCCTTCTGCTTGCTAAAGTTAGACTAGTCACTTTATCTATTGCCCTATATTATCTTTTTCCAGTCTTTATTCATTTTCGTTTTGGTGATTAAAGACAGGAAACAGATGTAACTTTACTTTTCCCAGTTAATAATTTGAGAATTTGACAGAGAACTTTTATTTCACAGGTTTCTCCCTATGAGGATCACCCCTGCTATCCCTGTGACTGCGACCCGTTTGGCTCTCTGAGTTCTGTCTGTGTTAAAGATGAGCTCCATTCTGACTCTCAGCGTGGTAAGGAAGCAGGAAATGCCTTTTCCCTAAACTTCAAGTCTGGCTGTATTTGTGGTCATTGAAGTTTGAGGGAACGCTATCGACTTTGAATGGCTGCCTTTTAGGTACCACTTCAAAACACTGGTAAATCTTTGGGAAGGTGAGGCTGAGGCATAACATAGTTTTATGATTTTAAGGTATGTCAGGTCCCTGAATGTGTTCTCCTGTGGGGACTGTGGGCTCCTACTGTGTACAGCAATGTGAGGTGTTGAGATCTAACACTGTTGTTTGTGAATGCTGTTACAGCTGTCACAAAATCAATTTTGCTGCAGTTTCTGTGCATTCAGTACTTTAAACATGAAAAAAAACAGATAGAATCTATCACGACCTTATGCCAAGTAGCTGTGTGGAATATGACGTGGAGTGTAATAAAAAAGGAATGCTAAATTATTTGTACCCTCTGAGACATCTTGAATCCAGCCTATTGCCTGGTCTGATTTTCTTTTTTTTTCTTTCCTTTTGTTACTCAAGGGACTTGGCCAGGCCAGTGTCAGTGCAGAGAAGGTTATGCAGGAGAAAAATGTGATCGTTGTGCATTTGGGTATCGGGGCTACCCGAACTGCCTGCGCTGTAACTGCAGCCTGATTGGTAGCATTAATGAAGATCCGTGCACGGAACCTTGTCTTTGCAAAGTGAGTACTAAACTGCTGTTTTTGTTTGACATGGAATCCGTGCATTGGTTTATCAACCCCTTTTTAATAGTGAAATTTCTTCATTAGCTGGGGGGAATCGCTTTCTTTATAAGAAGTAACCTGGTGTACACCTGAGAACCTAGAACTTAAAAATGACTGATTATTCTCTGTACTGAAAAATACGGTAATTTATGTTGAGTAGTTCCGTATGTTACTGATACAACATTTTCTATAACAATGGGCCAGGCTGACATTAAAATGAAATAAAACCTGTACATGTGTGAGGCAGTCACAGAGAAGGACTATGCCTAGCTGGGTTTGGTTTTAGGAATGAGCTGATATTTCTTTTCAAAGCCACTGATTGCTTGTAAACAAATGTTGTGTTTAAAACATCTGCTTTGTGTGAAGAAACAGCAGGCATTTGGAAAGAACTGTTGGAACACTTGCACTAGACATACGTATGAAATATGATTTAATTATTCAATTACAAAATATAAACCATAAAAATGTTTAAAAAGCCAGCAGTTTTGCAGCATTTTATTTTTTGGTAAGTATCCAAAACCTCTTAAAATGTCTTGCAGCTGTAGATTCCACTGAATTTTATTACAAAACTGTGTTAATATTTAAAGAAGTTACTTAATTTTCTGAACCAAATGTTAGCTAGTAGTTTATGTATTTGTTGCCAAATATGATAGTGAACAGGAACCAAAGATAACATGGTTTGTTTGACAATTCTTCTGAAAATTTAGTCCTTTTGCATAATTTATCTGATCCAAAATACCAAACCTATATAAATAACAAGAGTCTGGAAAAATGAAATGGCTCCAATCGCCAATTTAAATACGAAAAGGGAGATACTTGCCTGATTTTGAGCTAGGGTAACGCTATATCAGCCAGTGCAGCTAACTAGTGAAAATTTTGGTATAAACTGGACTAGAAACTGCCCCTTTTCAGTGCTGCCGTGGGCGTGAGCCTGGCATACAGAATTTTTAGGCCAGATCACAAAAAGTGTCACCAGACAGCGGACCACCTATGGAGATGAAAGGAGAGAAGCTGTGCGCTCCAAATATCAAATGAAGGAGATAGGACTTCTAAGCTTTTGCAGACTCTGTGAACACAGTAGAAAAAGCTATTCTTTTTTATATGCTGCATTTTGTGATATTTGATCTTTCCTGAAACACTTGAGGTCTTATCATTGGGTAAGATTTTTATTTTTCATTACGAAATAAATAATTTCTGTCTAATAATGTTAGACAGTGAAATGTGAGATCCAAATGCATCCTGAAGACTGAGAAATAAAAAAGCTGAAAAGAGCATACAAATGCTATTTCTGTAAAAATCCAAGATTTCAAGATCTCATTATCTAAGGGGACATTTTGCCTGATATTTTCCCCAAGTTTGCATACTAACGAATAGAAGCAGCCATCCTCAACCTTTAAATCAGAACTGGAGATCATAAACTTTTAATATGCTTTGCAAACACAGGTTGTACTTTGCTTACAAAAACACATAACCTGGCTGTCTAGAGAGGTCTTTTGTAAACTTGACATGCCAAACTCTGTTCCAAAAGAAGAGACAGTTGGAAGTATCAGATTTCTCTCTGGTAAACCTAAAATATTCTCAGAGGGCCAAATCTGATGTAAGTCTGCAATCTGGAGTGATTCGTGACTGAAGTGAAGGTACCCTGGTAACTGCTTCTGAAAGCAGAATTTGGTCCACAGGCTTTGCATTTCACATAGCAATGCAGAGCTCATATAGGCCTCCTCAAAACAGTAAGACAGTTGTGCTTCACCTGTATGCCTCGCAGTCTTAGTGCCCTAACTTTATGAGGTGTTCTGTAAAGTTCTCTTGGCCTTTGTAGTGGAGTTTTCCCATAATGGAAACCAAAGGTTGAGATTGGAGAGTGGTATGTGTCCAGGTCTTGTCCTGATACAAAGCTAGGACATTATCAGAATCTTGTCCCTGGCAGCAGGGTTTGTTTTGTATCTTACTGTGTGGAAATGCCCATGGAGATCTGCTATTTACACAGCTTTGTGGGCATTTATCAAATATTTTCTCTGCTGGTTCATTTGTCAGCAGCAATTGTCTAAACTTTTTGAAGAAATAGCTACATATTTGCTGCGCAAATTTTACGAGATTTTTGGATTTTTTTTCCTCGTAAATTCTGCACTGAAAGAGGTTTGTAGCTGTATGCTCTGAACGACCCAGTTTGCATGGCAGAAGACCAGTGAAAGGAGCTAAAGGAGTGGAGCACCTCAGCTTCTGGAGCAGGAGTTTCTGGACCTTAGCCAGAGCATATTGGGAGGAAGAGTTGCAAGCTAGCATAAGTATGTGTGGTATTCTTCCAGGAAGAGGTGGCAGCACTAGCTGGGGTCACAGCATAAATATTAAGAGGTGGTTGAGAAACTGTTGTCTTGAAGCTGGCTGTGGTAGCTCCAAGAGCCTGGCCTTAAAGGTGAACTTTCTGGATTCTGTCTGGTGAGATATCTGAAAGATAATCCATCTGGATTCAGAAAACATGAGATCTTTTCTCCAGAGCAATCTACAAAGTCAAGCTACAAGATAAGTAGCCTGGCAAGCTGGCAGAAGCTTTTCAAACCCTGCCCGTGTGTTGAAATTTTACTACAGTAGGACCCTTGCCAGGGCTTGTTTAGATTTTGATGAACTGGCAAATTCTGATTAATTTTTCCAGTCAGTTTCAGTTTTAAGCTCTGAGTCTTATTCAATGATCCTGCTGTGCTGAAATGTGTTTTCTTTTATAACCTTCTGAATGCTGTTATGCCTAAATCCCACCTAATCCATGGTATTTGTTACCATAATAATGCTGATGTGAACCAAATGTTATATGCCTTTGACAGGAAAATGTAGAAGGTGAAAACTGTGATCTCTGTAAACCAGGATTCTACAATTTGCAAGAAAGAAATCCTCAGGGCTGCACAGAGTGTTTTTGCTTTGGCGTTTCTGATGTCTGTGACAGTCTTACATGGCCTGTCAGTCAGGTATTTATATGTTATGTCCGTGACCTAATATTTTTTCCTCAGGCAGCTTCAAAATGTACTATATTTATCTTTGACACGTGCCCAAGTTAACTGCAAATTCTGGTATGTGTCTCCTTAGAGGGGTGGATTTTCAGTATCATTGGACAGCTCTGAGGTAGTCAGCAAGTCATCCCAGTGCAGGCTTTACCCCACTGGCTAGCAGTAATAGCAGAAGCATTGGGTAGTGAAGGTTGCAATAATGCAGTGGAAAAATGAATTTTTTTCTGACCGTTAAAGTTTTTTTTCGTGCTGAAGAGATAAACCCAAACCTGTTTCCTTGTCATACCTATTGGACAAGGCTATTGGACCCCTGGCAATATGGCCAATACTCTTTCTTAGCAAACAGCATTTATAAATATCACTGTCTTCTGAATAGATGGTTCTTGAGTTATGGGGCTTTGTGGCCACTCTTTTCCCACCAAACTCCTTATGTATCTTTGCAGAGCTAGCCACACTTTGGTCTCCTGTTTTGTGTGCAACAAAAAGGGAGGAAAACACATCAAATTGACTGAAATTCTAAGATGATTGGATAAAACTCCTTCTGTGAGAAGAACAAAGTTCCCTCATATTTCTCCCTCTTCTGGGACTGTAGTTTTTGCTTTCCTCCAGCTCAGCCCTATCTATAAATGGGGACAATTGGCCTTGAAGCCTTTGAAATTCTGTGTTTCTGTCTCAGGGAGCTGCATAGGTATAATGTTAATTTTTGTTGGAAGGATGAAAATCACTCTTGTTATATTTTTGTTCCTGTCTAATAGAGAGGTGGAGACTATGCTAGTCTGAAGTGGCGTATTTGCATATATTGGGTGTCAGACTTGGCTAATGAAAGCATTCTAGATCCATCAGTTTGAATGAATATCTAGGAAGAGGTGAATGCTTTCTCAGTGACCCAACTGCCTAACTTGCATTAATGTTACTACTCTTTCTTGTAGATTTCTGACATGACTGGATGGCTCGTTACTGATCTGTACAAGGCGAGGAGCGTACAGCCTCAGCGAAGCCAATTTGATGGACCCCGTCAAATAAGTATTAACAACACTGAGGCTGTGAAAGTACTGAAACATACTTATTACTGGTCAGCACCTGAGGCTTATCTAGGAAATAAAGTAAGTACTCAGCTAAGAAGTCAAAACTTCTTCATAGGTTCTCTCTCTTAACCATAACCTATTGCTCTAAATGTATAGTTTCTGTAATTAAGGATTACGCATAAACCCCACTACTACTAAACTTCTCACTGTATCTCTGCTCTTTAAATCAGAATGTTCCTGTGCAGATGTTCCCAGTACCCTCTTTTTGCTCTTTGAGTTCATCCATCTCTCCACTTCCTTCTTTGCCTATCCGTGACACAATATAATCTCTCTTGACTGTTACTGATTTATATGCTCACATTTCCCATACACTTGGTTCCTATCCCAAAACTTACACCCTTTCGTGCCTTGTCCAATAACAGTAGATGGGACCATTGAAATCTCTTATCTGCTTCTTGGCCATTTTCTGTTTCCAACCAACTAGTCTTTAATTTTTGCCCTGTTTACTAGCTAAAGCTCTGGGTGTCCTAGCTTTTGCAGCAGAATCCCAGAATAGTTGAGGTTGGAAGGGACCTCTGGGGATCATCTTGCCCAATCTCCGTCCTCAAGCAGGGACTCCTAGAGCAGGTTACCCAGTACCATGTCCAGAGAGCTGCTTCTGAGTATCTCCAAGGATGGAGACTCCACAACCTCTCTGAGCAACCTGTGCCACTGCATGGGCACCCTCACAATAAGTGTTTCCTGATGTTCGGCAGGAACCTCCTGTATTTCAAGTTGTGGTCATTGCCTCTTTTCCTGGCACTGGGCACCACTGAAAAGAGCCCAACTCCATCTTCTTTGCACCCTCTCTTAAGGTGTTTGTATATACTGATAAGATCTCTCTGAGCCTTTTGTAGGCTGGACAGTGCTGCTACTCTTGGTCTTTCCTCACATGAAAGATACTTCTGGCTCTTAATCATTTTAGTGGCCCTTTGCTGGACTCTCTTGTACTGGGAGGCCCAGAACTGGAGTCAGAGCTCCAGCTGTGGCCTCACCAGAGGTCAGCAGAGGGGAACGTCGCAGCCTTACCTGTGATTATTTTCAGTCCACTCTCTCTGCCCATGCAGCTTTGTTTATTATTAGTACAGTGACACAGTAAATGAAAACAAGTGTAAGAAGTATGACATTAAGGAGCAGCTTTTGCACAGGGCAACATTCACTCAAATTCTGATTTCTTACTCATTTAATATAGGTCTAACTGTTGGTTAACTTACTTTGAAGTAGTCAGCAGCAGTTGTGGGGCTAAGGACCCTGAAAGGTGGAGTATGGAATGTGAAAAACTCCAACATGCTGTGCCCCTTGGCTAGGATGATAGTGTACAGCTCTGCTGTCTGTTCGGAGTCCTGTCAGTGTTTCACTGAATGAGGGCACTTATCTGAATCACCTGTAGAGCCTTGAGCTAGCTCTCACCACCTGCACAGCAACAAGCCAGCTCTTGTCCCTGTGCTGACACTCATGGCATGTTAAACTTTTGCTGTAAAGTGGTATTTGTAAGCCTACAATTGTCTTATAATTTGGACATCGTACTGACCCATGTAATTTCTTTGTGTTGGCTGGAGGTTATCGTGTTGTTAAGACTTTGCTTTTTGCCATTTCAGCTCGCAGCTTTTGGTGGAGACTTGAAATATACAGTATCTTATGACATTCCAATGGAGAGTGTGGACAGTGATATAGTGTCAAGCGTGGATGTCATCATCCAGGTGGATTTTTTTTCAGCTTGGTACTGTTCAGACATTATTAAGAATCTCTGCAGGGGTTAAAAAATAAAACAGTATTTCTGTAGCAGTAGTTTTGTCAGTTTTAAGTCCCTTAAAAGTCACTATCAAGATTTTATTACTATTCCTTTCTCTGATTTTCTAATCTATTTGTCTGAAATTGTAGGTATACAATATTAGTTTTAAATGCTAAATACCTAGAATTTAATCTGTGTGTATATGGGTGAGTTGCTTATTACCAAATGTACAAAGCTGTGTTTACAAAACAAACTGCAATAAACTGGAAAGACTTATGCTTATGAAACAGGTGAGTGTTCTTGCCGATTGCTTACTCTTCTAGATTTATGTTGCATTTAAAAAGTAAGGCCCTAAAAATCCAGGCATCTCCAAAACCATTATTTTTCAATATGTACTTAGCAATAGAACAAAGGAGAAAAGAGATTCTGTTTTGTAGAGGTGTTTGATTTTTGCAATTAAGTTTATTCTTTTACAAAAGACTTCTGAAATCTCTGAACTGAGAGAGAATAGGATTGTGGTCTTGAAGCCACAGAAAATGCTGACCTTTTACTTACTTTTTCTTAATGCAAGGAATTTAATTTGATTCCCTCTTGTCTGTTATGTGGATGTGTATTTGACACTAAATGTTATTGCTTAATAAAATTTACATGCAAATATGGAAAGCATTCTGTCTTGTCCTTCAATTTCAGGGTAATGGGCAGATTCTGAGTACAAGCGCAGCGGGCTTGTCATTACAGCCATATGAGGAGTATTCTAATTCAGTGAGATTTGTATCAGAGAATTTCATAGAGTTCAACACAAAAAAAGCAATAGACCGGGAAATGTTGATGACTGTTCTGGCAAATGTGACCCATCTTCTCATCAGGGCCAACTACAACATTGCCAAAAAGGCTGTGTATAGGTAAGTGAGATAAAATATTCAAGTTAATCTATATACCTCTATTATTTTTCTGCATATGAATCATGATTCTTAGTGCCAGTATTCCTGAAGTTTTATGTTAGTAGTTTCTAGAAAAATTGTTGTTTCTTGAATTTTCTTAAGACCAGTCTTTTTCCCCAAAACAGAGTCATAGGGAGTGTGTGGTAAGGTAGATTTTAAAGATATCTGGTAGCAGAAATGTTGTCTTCTGCTTTAAAGTAATACTGCATAAAAGCCTTATTACAATGGCTGCTTTTTTTGGAGGGAAATGCCTCCAGAACTCTCTACAGTATGCTTATTTGGGTATGTGGCAAGTTAATCCATCACTGACTGTTGAAATCTGTCAATAAAGACATTGATTGTAATTTCTTTTGATGTTTGTTTGTGGATGTTATTGATACTCATCTCAAAGGGAGTCCTTAATGGGAAAATCAGGCTGGAATGGATTAGCTGATCATTCCATAGTCTCAAACCAGCATTGGCAGTATCTATGTCAGACCTTACACATCTTTGTTTTGCCTATTCTCCAAGATACAGGAATAAAGTTGCTCTCAAGGGAATCAGCTTCATCTTTTACTTATTTAATTTCCTTAAACTCACTGACAACCTTTCTTCCTCATTCCCTAATTAAAGCATGGTGCTAATAACACCAAAGTAATGGATTCAGATCCTCATAAGGGCCATTTACTTAAGGGTTGGGCTTGATGATCTCTTTCAACTCAAAATATTCTGTGAATATTCTGTTGTTTGGTAGCATTTCACGTCAGTAAAATAGGAACTGATACCAAACTTGCTTTGTGCACCCACACCACTCTGGTGAAATTTACATTTATTTAGGGATAGTGTGTTCATCTTTATGGAATGTTTGTAAAGATTACTTACAAAAATGTTACCTGTGGCTGAGAAAGTTGTCTCTTCTAGTAACAATAATGATAACAGGAGACATCTACTCCCAGGACCACAAATGCTGTGATAAGAGTATGATCACAGACTTTTTATGGGAGAGATTTGTGCCTGTTCCTCAGTTGTCCCTGCAAGGGAGCAGTGCTCAGTGGTGTTACCTCCCCAGAAGCAAGCTGTCCTGTTGAAGATCAAGTCTGGGGAAACAAATGATGTGATGTTTTCCTGCTTGACCCTAGGCTGAACTCTGTGACCCTGGATAGTGCAAGTGCAAATGTTATAGATCTTTCTTCAGCACCAGATGTGGAATTCTGTGAATGCCCTCAGGGTTACGCGGGAATATCCTGTGAGGTAACCTCTTACAGTGTTTTGTGTATGCAAAATTATCTCCTATTGAAAAGGATCTAGGTTTTAAAGGCAGGCTGCCTTTAATTATACTGCCATGAAAGTATATGTCCTGCGGTGAATTGCTGCCTACTATACTTTACGCAATCCTGAAGATATTTTCTTTCAGATACTCTAAATGGGATTTTAAACTTATTTCTTGAATTCTTTTTCATGGCACTAAAAAACGATGATGCGCTTCGGAATATAATATCAGTGTTGCAGAGGGAGCAGCTGTGAAAGCTCTGTGAAGCTGTTTTGAGCTTACCTTACTCATTAATAGCACTTTTGCCGGATCTGGATCATGTTCAGTTTATTCCTGTTATGTGCCATTATGTTTATGGAGGCAGTAAGGAACCTTAGCAGGGAGGAATGCTAGCTTTTGGAAGAACCCACAAGGGTGAAATGCATTGTGCAAGATGGTGTCATGTGTATCTGTGAATAGAAGATTTAGAGAGGCACAGTCCCACTGCAGAATAGCAGGAATTATTTTGACAAATAATTTCTGTATGAAGCCTTGTGCTATAGTATTGTTGATGATTCTGCAGAGGTGGTAGAACATCTCCTTTCTATTGTCCCATAATAAGGAATTTCACATATTAAACCACACAGAAGTTAGCTTTCACGCCTCCACAGAACAAAGGGATGAATCAAAGTTTTATGGAGTTAATTCTTATCCCCTTTATCCAGTGCAAGTAAAAAACAACCACCAGAAAAGAGCTACAGGGACATCAATAGGATTGAAATAACATTCAGTTACCACAATGTGATAGGGTTGGATGGTGGGTGGTCGGAAGTGCACTCTTTGAAAATATTTTGATGTGTACTTTCAACACACATAATGCTACTGCTTCTTCTCCCTTCGTTTCTTTTCAGTCCTGTCTCCCTGGGTACTACCGTGTGGATGGAATACTCTTTGGAGGTATTTGTCAACCCTGCAAGTGCAATGGGCATGCAACTGAGTGTGACATTCACGGTGTTTGCTTTGTAAGTCATCCTTAAAGTGTTCTGTATTTTAAGCAGCTATTTAGGAATTATTTAGGAATTAGGAGAGAATTTTGACAGTGGGAGAGAAGTTTATGGTGTGCAAAAATTTCAAGCTATGGGTACCAAGTGTTCATTTTTTTGGTTTTTCATTGTTTAGTTCAGAGTATGTTTCAGGGCTCCACTAATGCGTTTTCCAATAAAGAGTTTGTTTCAGTTCATCATTTCAAGTGGAGAATAGTCAGAACTAATACAAAAATGCCATCCTATCCTGGCTGATAAAAATCTTGACTTGGCTTGCTGCAGGTTCCTGAAAAGAACAAATTTAAGTGGTGAATATCTGTTGTTGGATATATGTGCATCTTCCATGATTAACGCAGTGGAAATTGCACATTACTCTCTGAAAAGAAAATTTAGCACTCGGATCTCTTTGGAAAATTAAAGGTCACTGGAATAAAATGGCTGAACACCAGTAAAAACTATATAAGTTCGTTACTGCAAATGCATGCAATATGCAAACTATGTCTAAGTATGTGTATAAGTAATGTGGCTGGTTTCATAGAGTAAAGTATATTCTAAAATGTATGAAAAAACAGTCAGGTTTGTTACAACTCAGGAAGAAAAATTCAAACACTTATTTTCAGAGTTCTAGGCAGTTCTTCATGGCTTGAAGAATGGCTTCCTTAGATGTCATACTGCATGCAGACTGCTGTAGGAATCCCTCAGGGGCTGAAAAACCATCAAGAGAAAATACAAAGGTTTTTTCCACGTCTCACAGGCTTGTCAACACAACACGACAGGACCTTTCTGTGATCAGTGCTTGCCTGGCTTCTATGGAAATCCATCCCAAGGAACATCTGAGGACTGCCAGCCCTGTGCATGTCCTCTGAGTTCTGCTGCAAACAAGTAAGCTTCTTATGCAGGGTTGTCTTCTGCATCTTCAGCAAAACCAGAAAGTGAGATAAAGAAAAATGTCATGACATCTGAAGGAGAGAGAAAAGGACTTTTTTTCTTCGTCTTTGTTTGAATATATCTCATAGAAACATTGTTTTTTGAGGTAGACAAAGATATAGAACAGGCTAAGAGAGGCTGAGTGAACTGGTATGATTTTGCATGGTGGTTGAAAGTAATAATTCAACCTGTCCTTGAACTTTGCACCAAAATCATGGTTATCTTCCGTGTTTTTTTCAGAAAACAGCAGAAAGACAGAAGTGTTGTATCTGAAAAAAAGAAACTCAGTACTGCAATTGTACTGCTTTACTAGAATGAAAGCCAAGTTCTTAGGAAGTTTTAAAATCTTCCTTTTAAAGAAAAAAAAGCCCAAGAGTTTTTTGAAAATTATGCATTAATTTTGACACATTGTAATGTTAAAAGCATTGATGAACTAGAAAAAACTTCAGTTGTGTGGTTATATAGATAGGTGCAAAGAAGGGTGGATATTGAATGTTTGTAGAAGTCTTGTGATTCTGTGCATTGATGCCAACTGCCATAAATATTGTTAAAAGTTTCAGTCCCACTTGCCAGCTGAGTGAAGAAGGTGGAATTGTCTGTGACAACTGTCTTCCAGGCTATACTGGTTCTCAGTGTGAAAGGTATGTACACTAATTCTGGGTAAAATATCTGTATCATTGCCATCACTAGCTGTTCATCATCCTATCTTCCTTGTATTGTTCATACCACACGCACATAACATTCCTAATAAAATTTTCCGTCTTGTTTTGTCTTTCATTGTAATACAGAGACACTTTAGATTAAAATTTAATAGGAAATACTCCCTTCAGTGGGGGGAGTGTATGACATGACCACACTCCAGCTGATAAAGTTTTTAAACTCTGATGCAGGTGTGCTAATGGTTACTATGGGAATCCTCTTATGCCTGGACAGTCGTGTGCTCCTTGTGAATGCAATGGCAATGTAAACCCTCAAGAAGAGGGCCACTGTGATCCCTTCACAGGACACTGCCTGAAATGTCTGGGGAACACAGCAGGTCACCACTGTGAAAAGTGTGCTGATGGGTATTACGGGGATGCAGTGATTGACAAAAACTGTCGTGGTAAGCTGTAATTATTATTACTCTCAACATTTAAAGGGCACAAAAATGTGGTGTCCATGTGCAAAATGGATGGGGACATGTGCACCTTTGCTGAAAGAGTTAATCTTCAAGTTATGAGTTGGCAAGTGCAGGTTGAAAACTCTGGGGTTGGGTTGGGCTGAGGGAGGGAAATATATTATGTTAGGGTTTGGCACTGGGTATCCCTGGACCTTACTGGTTTATTTAACACTGTCCCTCTAGTGATGTGCTGTACACATTTCCTACTTCTGAATGTCACATATAGGGCTGGAAGAGAAATTTTTTTTTTAAATTTTAGTCCGAATACACAGGCTGTAGGATATTAGCATCTGTGGGATATAAACATGTGAAACACATTATATACCAGATTTTGAATTCTGTATAATAGTGAATGCCTATAGATACACATGAATAATTTCTTTATTTGATTTCTTTTTCTCTGAACACAAGCCTGTGACTGCCATGTGAATGGTTCCCTTTCAAGTACTTGTCAACATGAGACAGGAGTCTGTTCCTGCAAATCAAATGTGATTGGAGAAAGATGTGATAAATGCTTGGTAAGCAAATATATTACCTGTTGCTAATATATATATTTTCTTGTCTTCCTCTTTATCTACAGATATTGATTTGAGCAGATACAGAGAATAGCAGCAAATATGTTTGGGGGAGAGGGGCCTGTTGCTGGAGTGGAGACCAAAGTTCATCTACAGAGGCTTTTGTGGTTGAAAATTGCTCTGCATGTGCTTCTTGCAGTTGTGAAGTTATGTAACTGATTCAGCACCCTCCTGCATAGGGCTGTTCAGGCTGGTGCTGACAGTGTGCAGTCAAAAACCAAACCAAACACTGTTAACAAACCTGAAGGGATCTTAGAGCTGTGCTTCTGTAAAATGAAGTCTGAGTAGGGAATATCTGAAGAAATGTGGTTGGTGGTAATAAGTACATCATGGCTGAATGCCAACAAGGGATTCAGCTGAAAGGCAGGCCTGTTATAAGAACAAATAGATATTCACTGGTGATACAAACCAGCAGTTTCCAGTCTATGCTAAGTGTAGAACTGCATCAGAGACCAGAGCAGGAAATCTGTGCCCAGTTATTGCCTTTTGTGCCAGCGCAGCTGAATGACTTTGAATTCACATGTACACTAGGTCACTGCCCTGCTCTGTTCTAGGCTTTCATTCAGTCACAGGTACCTGGGCATGATCAGCACAGCTCACCCTCACCTCGTGCAAGTCTTTAGAATAACATCAGACTTCAAAACATAGTGTCTTGCTTGTGAGATTAGAGGACCACGAGAGCATTTCAGGGTTGAGTTCTTCACCTGAGTGCATCTTGCTTTATAGCTGGCAACAGTGAAGAGATAAGGCTGGGGAGTCCTTCCACAGCACACACTGCTGGCCAAGATTCATGCAGCTCAGACATCATGGGGAGTAAACAAGAGAAAACAAGAGTGTATATTGTAGTGTTTTCAGAAATGTATGAAACATAGCTCAAATCTATTTATTTCCTTTCCAACAGAACGGGTATTATGGCCTGCTTACTGGGCTTGGCTGCGTTCCCTGCAACTGCAGTCGGTTTGGCTCAGTGTCTGAGGACTGCAATCATCAGGGGCAGTGTCACTGTGTACCAGGAGTGGCTGGAGAGAAGTGTGATCGTTGTGCCCATGGCTTTTACGCATTCCAGGATGGTGGCTGCACACGTAAGCTCTAATCCGCGATCCTTCCATAGTTTGTCTGGAATTTCTTTCAGCAATATATTATATGTTGAACTCTGGCAAAGGTCAGTTGTTTCGATGACGATACGGAAGAATCTGTAGGAAGGTCTACTAATACTTTCATTAAGCTAGGGAACAAAACGTTTCTTTGCTTATTGTGTGGTTCCTTGTAAAAGGTGGTGACTATGAAATAACTCATAAAGGGTGCATGAGAGAAATATTACATCCTCAATAGCTCCTTTGTCTCTTTATTACAAAACCCTTCAGTCCTTCAAAGAGAATGAAACCTTCTTTTTTTTCTGCAGTTGGGAAAGTGAAGAGCTTCTACTCCTAAAGATTTTAACCTTATTTTTGCATTTAACTCTTAAATATGTGTTTCCTATTTTGATTAGAAGTGATTGACTATTTTCCCATCATCACCTGGCTGTGTACAATTTTTAGTCATGATAGGGAAGAAATTGTTCATCTAAAAGGAGAACATGCCGTCAAAACCTAATTTGTCATGTTAATAAGATGCCCTTTTCAATACAGTATAGCTAAAGGAATGCCTACCTTTTCTCCAGCCAGACAAAAGACTTTTTTTCATGCCTCAAATAGTACATTAAAATGAAATATGCAGTGAGATTGTGATAGGATTATGTTTCGAAATGAATATACTTTGTCTTTACTAAGAGTCAAAGATCCCTTGGGTACCTTTAACCATTTCATTATTGGAAATTACTTAAATGTTACTAAAAAGATTAATAAAATAATTTCCCTGAAATTCTGCTTTTTAACTGGAATAGTATTTTGTTTCTTAAATAGCTAAGTGCATCCTGCAGTACTTAGTTATTATAAAAATAGTTATCTATCTTTATTATTCAATAAGCAATTCCTGAGATGAATCCTTTCACCTGCTTGAGAACTTTAGCATATCTCCTGATGAGTGTTGTGTCCTTTATAATAGAAATGTTTTCCTACAAATGTACTCTACTTCAAAGTAATTTTGTTTGGTTTTGTTGATCCCCCTGTGGAAGTGCAGCACTGCTTTTTAAAACACCAAATAGGCTTAGTCTAGGCTTAGCCCAATGATGGGCTTCCAATAAAAAGATGAAATGTCACTGTGGTCATGATTCGTTTCTAATGATTAAGGATGACAAGGAGTTCCTAGTGGAACGGACAAATGTACTGCATAAGAAAAGTAAGACTATCGGTGGTCTTGGAGTTTCTTCTCTGTAATAAAGTGTGGATAGTTCCTCATGCGGTCCTGTTTCTCTTGCAGCCTGTGATTGTGCCCATACTCAGAACAACTGTAATGCTGATTCTGGCCAATGCATTTGTCCCCCTCACACTCAGGGACAAAAATGTGAACTCTGTGAAGAGAATTACTGGGGACTCTCTCCTAAACTTGGTTGCAAGGTATGGTAGGCTGGATGAAAAGCCATGGCTGTTAAAAGCAATTTGCCTTATACAAACGTCAGAATTGGACTCTTGTTTTGAGAACCATGATCTTCATTCTCTGTCTCAAAGCGTTAATGCAACATGCTCACATTAAAACAAAAAACGGCAAAACAACTGACTGCACAGTGTTTATTGAGGAAACTTCTAAGAGGGCTCTCTGAAAATACTATCAGAATGCTTATTCTGGGTAGGTGCATAGTTCACATTAAAATTGTGGACAGTGTATTCTAACATTCAGGTGTTTGACTAGTGGTACTAAACCAGATTTATAGCAGCAATGGGCAATCCGGAACATAGTTTCTGTGTAAATCAATAAGTGATAATATTACAGATTTAAGAACATTGAAATCTAGCTTGTCTTGAAAGTTACTGCAGGCATTTTTTCTGAAAATTTATAATTAAAATGGTATAATGTAGTTAATATTTCCTGGATGGAACAATGGTAGCTCTCATTATCAGCTTAATTCTTATTTTTAAGCAATAAAATGCCAAGTCAGTGCAGATCCAAGGAATAGCAACCATTTATGCCTTTAGTTTTGTGCAGTAAATTCCTGTCAGACACGGCATTGGTCCAAACTATTTTATAAATGTTGAGATTTTAAGAAGCCTCAGAATTGCATGAATGTAATGGGTAATTTCAGTGGATAAACCACAAATACAATCAACTTGACAAGGTCTGTCATTACTTGCAGTAAGTATTTAAGTGTCAGCCAAATTGGTATCTTTTTTCTCTCTTCAATTTTTTAGAGTAAGGATGATAAAGTAGTCCTAATAAGTCTTCAGAGTTAACCATCTCAGTGATTTATAGTAATGTAGTTGGCAACTGGTCTTTAAACCACGGCTTTGTCAGCTGTCAGCTTACTGTCATTCTTACCTAACGTACTGCGAATACAACATGCTGGTCCTTAATTTCCTTTGAGGTGCATTTCCTTTGAGATGTTCCTTTCATAGGGTGATTCCACAGCACTTGCCGATGATCAGGTGTAATTAAAGATGCAGTTGGTCACTTTTCTAGGCTGTTTATCATTCCTTTTGGTTGCAGCATCACAGTAATGAACGTGAACTACCCTAGGGTATTTTAGATCCTTGCTTGATGCAACAAGCAGTAATGTGATCTCTGGGTAATAGTCCCAACAGAGGTTCCCCTGTGCTGAATAGGCAGATGTGGTAGGTTAAGATCAGGATCAATGTCTTCTGGCAAACCCAGGAGAGACTCTCTGCATGCTCTCTACATGGATGAAATGGGGGAGACGCTGAGAAGCCCAGACTGTCTGGTTTTGCAACACAGACTGCGTAAGTGGTTACTTCATCTGGCTCTGTTTCTAGTGGCTTGCTTGATATGTAGCATGCATTTCTGGGTGCAGTAGTGTAGCAGAGCTGTAGGCTTGTTTAGAAGATTACAATCCTTTTCATGTGTGCTGCAGCCCAGTGCGTTGTACCTTAGAGTCTTTATTTATCTGTATCACAAGTAGAGATTGAATACATGTAAATTATTACTATCTTAGAGTTTGATGTTCAGAGCTGTGGACCTTTACTGATACCTGAGAGCCAAAGTTGTCAACCTGTGTGGCCACAAAGTGTATTAAACTAGGCATTATAGTACCTGGTGCTAGAGTAAAAACTGTTTAATACAAAGAGTGCTATGGGTAACCAGCAAAATGGTGAAGCATGCTAAAGGATAGACAGTAATGCTTCTAGAACTTGTGGATCTTGGTGTGCAGGACTTTGCAAGGTAGAGGCTTTTCACCTCAAAGAGGGCTGATAAGGAAAAAGGCTCAGGGAAAATGCTCACAGTACATAATGATAAATGAAATGTACTTTTTGCCTGTTCAGTTAGAAATAACCACAGAGCAAAATTTGGCTTGTTAAGTAACCGCAGATAAGAAATTAAGAATGAAGGCTAATCCAGACTGCTTCAAAAAAAAATACAAATAAAATACGCCCACTTTGCATGTTTGTAATAACAGGTTCATATTACTAATTGCATAATGAAGGACGCACTCTGCCAGGAAACAGTTTTCCTTTGGTACTGAGCTGCACTGCATGCTGAGCTTCCCACCTTTGGGATGCAATGAGATTCTTGGCTCCTCATCAAATAGTAAAAGAAGCTTAAGCAAGGTGCAGAAGCTTCTTGAAATCTTAAAAAAATGTTAGTTTAAAGATTTTCCTTTCTGTCATATTTATAAAATGGTGGTACTTACAGATTTCTTCCATTCAGCATTTATACAGCATAATTTACTTGCTGCACTAAATATAGAGTAAATTAAGTATTTTGGATATATTTTTGTTTTCTGGAACAGATTCCTTCAACTCCTTTGGTTCCCAACTCCTATGTGGGAATCAACAAAACTTCTAACTTCTTGCCATCCACTGTTTACTGGAAATGTAGTTCTTAGCTAAAATACAAACCAAACAACCTCATTTTTGTGTGGAATTAATTCTCTTCTATTATTGTATAGTAATTGTTGACAAGCATTGAATTTTAAGGGTCACTCTTAAATTCATTGTGCCGTTTCTGTTGTAAATTTTTTTTTTTTTAAAGATCTGCTGTTTATGAACATTTCTTCTCTTTGTCTAAGGCTTGCAACTGTAGCAACACTGGTTCAGCCCATCTCCAGTGCGATGTATTGACAGGTCAATGCCAGTGCAAGATTGAATTTGGAGGACGAGACTGTTCCAGGTGTGCCTTAGGCTACAGGGACTACCCAGACTGTGTTGCCTGTGACTGTGATTTGAGCGGAACCAAAGCAGAGACGTGTAATGACACTGAAGGAGTTTGTGGTTGTGAAGAAGAAACTGGCATCTGTACCTGCAAGGTACTGAGCTATTCAGCCCCTTCTGGGAAAGCATTACTGTTTTCTAGACATTGATTGCATTGAAGTTGTGGAAAATATAGGGCTGAAAGGACTTCAAAAGCCAATCTGCATCATTTATGAGTACACCTAAATCACTGCTAAGGGATTTTCTGTGACAGGTCGTATTATTAGTCAGGAATCTGCTCGTACACATTTGGTTTTATTAGTTTTGGGAAAACACATTAGTACAGATGATATGGCCTGCTTTTTTGAAAATTCAAATTATAATGATAGGAAGAAACCAATAAATACTAAATGGAGAATCTCAGTGTTTTTTGAAATATGTTTATGTCACAAGTTCGAATTAATTTCCTATGCTAGAACCAAAGGCAGTGCTTAAGAATAACTCAGATATATTGCTAATAGTGAAGTCTGATATTCTTGTATATAAAAAAGGAAACATTAAAAACACAGATAGTATAGATTTTTCTGTAAAGGTGGGAATCTGTTCTTGAAAGACTGAGTGACAGAAAACTTACTTCAAGACGACAAATCTATGCCTTCAGAGGTGTCTGTCCAACCTCTGATTAAAGGTACCAGTGGGCATTGATTGTAGTTTTGGGTGTTTCTTGAAGTTCATCTTACCAGTTGGGAATTGAGTGCAAAGTGACACTTGGGAGTAGGTCCCCTGATTCCTACTCATACTGAGCAGTTTATTTGGCTTTTGGAGCTCATTTTCCAGATGCAGGTTTGGGAGGAAAGTCTGTCTTGAATCGAAATACATAGCTGCTAATTTTTGATAGACATTCAAAGACATGTTTAACTTAAATGTGGTTAACATCTGTGGTTGTTTGTGGGGGGTTTTGTGTGTGGTTTTTTTGGCTTTTTTTTTTTTTTTTAAGAAAGAAAGCAAATGAGCATTGGAAAATAATAAAAAAAGTAATGTACTCCACAGTAAAACAGAACACATACAATAATTGATATTCTGCTATGTAGTTTACATAGCAACTAGTTTTTCTTCCAAAAAGAATCATCTTTCATTTAGATAGTGAAGTATTATGAGTGTGCTGTTACTTTTTTTTCTTTTTTTAAATTTCCTCCAGGAAAATGTATTTGGTCTACAATGCAGTGAGTGTAAACCTGGAACTTTTGGTCTGTCTGCTGACAATGTTCTAGGATGTACTCCATGCTTTTGTTTTGGGATGTCCACATCTTGCTCAGAACTAGAAGACCATGTGAGAATTCCTGTAAGTAAAGCAATATAACCGCAGAGACACGGTTTTTTGTTATCCTCAAGTTAGGTACCACACTGGTGTGCACCCTGACTGGCTTACATGGGCAGTGGCATAGGTCAGAACAGAAAGGAAAGCAAATGGTAAATGGTCATTCTCTTATTTCTGAAACCTTGAGTTTCACTCTTCACTTCTTAAAAAAGTAATTATCAAATATGCTTTCCAGTTTTTTGGGTTGGGCATTTATTACTCTAAGATGGACTATTGACTGTTTCAAAGCAGCTAAAACTGTACACAGGATATTTTGATGAATGAATCTTTTGCTCCTTGTATTGCAGATAACATTAACTCCAGATCAGGCCATTCTGCGTGTAGTAGCTCAAAGTAACCTGACTGGAACAGTGGAAGGAGTATTTTCACAATTTCCTGATGTTTTATTGGATGCTGCCATAGTCAGAAAATACTTAAATACAGAAACATTTTACTGGAAGTTGCCAGAGCAGTTTCAGGGAGACCAGGTAAGAACATTAGATAACTGGAACGCTTTGTAGATAACTTCGTTGTCTAATACACACTCCTTTACTGTAGAATAACATTTTTCTATGTTAGTTCTATTCTTGTTGGTCGTAATATTATAACTATTCGGTGACAGAACTTATTTATAGCAAGCACAAACAACGTATTGACATTACCCTTTCCTAACAAGATTTTTCTTCACTCTGTAAATTGGTAACACCCCTCTTTAATTACTTTAGAGATTCTGTCTTGGGGGGGAACAGTGATATTTTTGGTTTCATTGTAGAACCTCAAAGAATTTTTAACATTGGTAACTAAATCAGGATATAGATCATGGACTCTGTATTGCTTAGGAATTGAATGAAAATTTGAGTGCACACCTTGAAAGGGTCTAGGTAAAGAAACTAAGACTGCTTTTTAGAAATATGTATTTAACCTTGGTGCAAAAGCCACCAAGTTTAAGTAAATTTTCATGTTTTATTGCCAATTCTTCAAAGAACTGGCAGTTTTCCAGTCTACAGATGATGTTAAAATATGTTCAACTAGTAGCTTGAATCTTAGAATAAATAATAGTAATCATTTTTAATCCAAACAGCTCATGGCCTATGGAGGGAAGCTGAGATATACTGTTGCTTTTTATGCTTTGGATGGCTTTGGAACCTCAAATTTTGAGCCACAGATTCTAATGAAAGGAGGTCACACTAGCAAGTTGGTCATCTATGTAGACATACCTTCTCCAGAAAATGGAGTAAGAACTGACAATGAAGTAAACATGAAGGAGGTAAGCCAAAACACAGGAGGAACACAGCATTACCTTGAAGTAAACTTGAATGTTCATGGTTTTAATAAATAATAATGATAATGATAATGATGTGTTATTTTTCCCTAGGATTCTTGGAAGTATTTTAACTCTGTGTCTGATGAGCCTGTCTTACGTTCTGACTTCATGTCTGTGCTAAGCAATGTTGAATACATCCTTATCAAGGCAGCTTATGGCCAAGGATTACAGCAAAGCAGGTAAAGCAATTGATTTATTGCATTTATTTGTGGTATTGCATTTACTGGAATTTAACTTTAAAATAGCCCCAACTGAGCTGTACAGTAAAGACTTACCTCAGAGAAATTTGCGGTTTCCTATTTATGACTTTTGCTCTTCTTCTAACAAGAAAACATTTATAACTTTTAATTGCAGCATTAATTAATTCCCTCATTAATTCTTTATGTGAAACACTAAATAGCTCTGCTGCTTACTTTGATAGCAAAACACACAAAGAAGCACAGGCTGATGCAGTTCTGCGGGACTGATGATATAGTTAAATATTTTATATTTTCTAAATTATTTCTTTCACATCTTATTTTTATGGGTATTGAATTTTTTGTTTCTTTTTTCAATTAAAGCACATGGTCCCCTGAGTTCTTGGGTTTGTATCAATCTAGGTGTCTCCTGTAGCTTGACACACTCTGGGCAGTGGTAATAAGATAGTCCTACCTCAGAACAGTAGCATTTTATTGCCATTTTGAGCAGAACTAAGTTATTAACGAGAGGGAGGGGATGGGATATCATCATTGCGTCTGTCAGTCTGGAAACTAACAAGACAAGTAAAGATGCATCCAGCGAAAGCCCAATATCTGTACATCTTCACAGCTCTAAAGAAGTCTGATTTCACCTCCAGATTTTGTGTTATTTTTGATTCACATCCCCTCAACTATTTTTTTTTTGTTAGCTCTGTCCAAAGTTGTGGCACGAGACAAATGTAGTTTTCTAATATTTCTGAGGAAGAATTACATACTCTTGCATGGTGGGTTTGGGAAGTTTTACAGACCAAGAGGGATAAACCTTTATTACTTTTAATAACTTCTGATGTGTTTAGTTGTAGGTTCTTAAATGCCATAAATAAGTAAAAAATCTTCAGTTCTTGAGATATTTGCATGGGAAATTATGGAACATTATGTCTTGTAGCCCTGACCTTGAAGCATAAAAATGTTTTTGGATCTTGTTTTTGGTGTTAGTCCTTCTTTAGATGTTCACACTCTCTTCTGCATATATCTTGTAGAATTGCAAATATCTCAATGGAAATTGCAGTCAAGTTTGAAGAAATGCATCTAGGCAGACCTGTAGCTCATCTTGTAGAGCAGTGTAGGTGTCCTGCTGGTTACACTGGACTGTCCTGCCAGGTATTGAACCCTTGAATCCTTTTTGTGTGTCTAATAGTGTGAAAGTAAAAAAAAAAAGAAATTACTTAAATGGCTTTTAGAATTGTTTGTAGCTGCTGATAGCTGTGATAATTTTTTTAAAAATTTTATTTTACTCCCCTTTCAACTAGAGCTGTGCTCCAGGATACTACAGGGGAAAGCATACAGAACTCAGTGTAAGAGAGCCTCACACTCTGATAGCACCTTGTGTGCCATGTCAGTGCAACAACCACAGTGAAACCTGTGATCCTGACACTGGAAAGTGCTTGGTATGTACATCTTATACATTCTTCTATTGATTTCACCTGAACATACATAGGCAGTAACCTATCGAAGGAGTTTTTGGGAGAAGTATATGGCTTACTACTTGGATAAAATGTGATTTTTTTCCCCCCACGACTCTGAAAGATGGAAAATCTGAATAGTTTCCCTACGGTCCATTCAGTAAAATTAGCAAGGTTTTTGGGGCACTAACATACTCAAAATCATTAATTATTTTAGTTTTAATTTTACTTTTAATATTACTTGTGTATTGGTTGAGTTTGTTTTTCTGTGAGAGTTTTTGGGCTTCTGGACAAGTCTGCTTAGGCACACAGAAAAAGAAATACAGGATGCAGTAAACCGTACCGCACCACAGCCTTATATAAAAACCAAATTCTTTCTGAGCAAGATAATCCTCTGGACAGCTTTAAATGAAGCTTTTTTTTGTGCCCAGAGACTACAGTATTGTAGGGATATGCCTCAGCTAAGTTAATTTGCTCACTTTTCTTATTTTATCCCAAAGGTTGCAAAGAGGGGTCACATATGACTAACATATTTCCTCTCTCTTGGGGTCTGACAGCCTGTGGACAGCAAATTCTCAGCTAACCAAATAAGGCATATTAAGTCTGTTCCCTGGCATTGCTCAGTATTTTTTCGAATTTTTTTTTCCAGTTGCTTTATTTTTCCTGTGGTGAGTGGGTTAGTTCAAAGTCAACTTCTGCTGAATTCATTCTTGAAGTTAGTTTTTAAGTGAGTTTCCTTAGTCCTTCAGGCTTTTCTAAGCCATTCTTTTGCTTTCAGGTTTGTCCAAAAGTATGTATCTCATGAGTAAGAACTGAGGTTCTCACTTTTACAAGGCCGAAATGCATAGGTCTTTGGCACAGATGAATATTCATCATTCTTCCTCTTAGTTTCTTGTTGAGGGTTAACAAGTCATCTGTGTCTTGAGATTACTACTGAGACATTTCCGGCTGAGTGGTGTGGGCAAGAGAGTTGTTTTTCACCTCTGACTTCTGCTCCCATACAATAGGAGGTTGCATTGCTACTGTTTGCTCTCATCAACTAACCTAAAATACACACTAGCAAGTATATGAAATAAAGAAAAAGAAAAAAGAAAGGTGAAAAGAAAAAAAGAGGGGGAAAGCAGAAAATTATTTTTGTTCATTTGGGGGACTAGTCACTTAAATTGTGTTCGAAATACCAACTTTGTGTTTTATTGGTTATTGATCAGTACTCTTGAGAAATTAAATGTAGTGTCTGTGAATCCTAACTGTGGGTGGTCCTCAGCATTTGCTGAAACTGAAACAGAAAACCCAGCTATTCTGTTTAATTTTTCCATCAGGTTTTGTTTGTTTGTTTTGTTTGGATTTTTTGTTTTGTACTGTGATGTCCTGGCCTGTATTGGATTAATAGTAGCAGAAATACATAAACTTTAATGGAAATTTAGAAAAGAAAGTAGGTCAGCCTGCCTGAAGGGGCATTCACACAAGAGAAAATACACTGGCATTCCGTTTGCATAAAAAGTTTTTTCACTCAGAGAATGCTGACCAGTGGGTAGTGACATGTAGACATGATTGTTGGAAACTGTACACGTGTATGTTTCGGGGGGCAGATAAAGTTACTCCTGTTGTTTGTTGTTGTTTTAAACTGTCTGAACTCCTTTTTGTGTCTCAGAACTGCAGAGATAACACAGTTGGTGATTACTGCAGTGCTTGTGCCCCAGGCTACTACGGGAAAGTAATTGGATCTACCAATGACTGCTCTCTTTGTGCCTGTCCCAGAGCCAACCCTGTCAGGTAACCAGAATTTAATAAATCCAGTGTACATTTTACCATTCCCTATTTCTTGTGTTGTATGTCTAACCTCCTACTCCTTCTACTCCTCCTACACTATGACAATCAGGGCTGGTTGTCGTTATGTGTCCTTAATTTTTAGACATTTGAATGCTGCCTATTTTTATTTAGTAAATGGAGCTTTCATTCTGAGCTGTACTGGTAACTCTATGAAATTTTAAAATAAAAAGATTAGGTGATAGATGAGTCAATCTTTTCTCTAAGACTAGAACAGACATATAGACTGTTTTATAGATAGTTGACTAAGTTGCTGTGACATTGTTTAGTTTCAAATGTGGGTCTCTTTCTTGATTCAGAGAACAGTACTTTTGTATTTACAAAGATTCAGGCCATCCCCACTCAATGCAGGAACTTTTCATGAGATCAATCCAAGGGGAAGAACAAGTACTCTTTTGTCTGAAGTTTATGCATCTGCTTGCTTGGTAGAGGAACAGTTAACTTTGTATTTTGAAAAACAAAATGGTGTGCAGGCTGGTTTTTTTTTCTGAAGCTTAAAAAGCATGTTTGTTGTTTGCTTTGTATAATTGAGTCAGAATGAGAATCTAGCAATTCTGGTATCCTCATGCAAGTCTCAGTTAAATACATACTATAGCCAGATCATGATGCATCCATTTTACATTGTCTTACCTTTTCAAAGGAAGGCCATAATGTGCTCTAGCATGTAATGGAGCCACATTGGGAAAGCAAACTTAACACAACTAATTTAAAGTACAAATTCTAGAGCAATGCATCAGGTTAAACAGACGATGCTGTTGCTTACAGTATTTAACCTGTGGCTGAAGGTGTTATCTATCTTTGTATGGTCTTTTATTTATATGATAGCAGGTATTTGTTTATCCTTCCTCCAGTTTTAGTCCCACTTGTGTCCTGAAAGGTGTTCGGGATTACCACTGTGATGCTTGTCTCCCAGGATATGAAGGACAGTACTGTGAAAGGTGAGTTACACATGATGTTCCCATTTATTCCCAACTCCCAAGGACAGTTTGGTTCATATGAGCTGTATGTGTACTCAGGTTATTCACTGTTCATAAATAAGTGTATAAATGAGTGCTCAAGGACTTAGAGTGATTTGCTAGTTACTGTTGAACTGTTAATAAAAAACCCAACCCATCAGTAAATGTAACATATGATGTCCTGATGAATATCCCCTGATGTTCAGTGTGCCATTCCTCCCTGTGTAGGTGCTCCCCTGGCTATTATGGTGACCCTCAGCTCCCTGGTGGCAGCTGCCATGCGTGCCAGTGCCATCCAGGTGGTTCTGTTCACGGGAATTGCGATGGTGCCACAGGGCAGTGCCTCTGTAAGCCGGGGGTGACGGGACAGCTCTGTGAGGAGTGTGAGCCGAGGCATCTTCTGGTGGAAGACGAGTGTGTGTGTAGGTGGTTTTTAAATTGTTTACTTTCCCAAGGGGCCGTGGTCCACTCCAGTGGTATTTATGTGCACATGGTTATTCCTCAGATGGGTTTATGGTGTTGGGCCCTGTTCTTTCTCTAAGGAAGGAAATCCTAACAACTCATTACTTCTGTAAAATGGAGAGGTTTGGAGGAGGTGTTCTCTGGAGGTCCCATCCAACCTCAACCATTCTGTTAACACAGAGGAAGCTATAGTAGAGATCATAACATCAGACAGGCAGTTAATCCTTAAGTTGCTTATTTAGTGTTACAAAAAAGTTTAAGGAAAGATAATTTTAAGATTTTTGCTGACTATATAATACCTTATTTATTGCAAAATCTTGAATTCCTATGTCATTGACCCTTTGGATGTGAGGTTGCTGTAGCAATACTTTTGGAATTATCCCAGGTTTATAGGCATTCTCCACCAATAATAAGTCATATTCCCCCAATAATTAGTCTTGTAATTCTTTATTAAGTGTAGGTAGCAGAAAGACACATCTAGTACAGTAATCCGCTTCCATAATGAATCGGGATTTAGAACTCTGGTTTTATTTTCTATAAATAGAAAATAAAATCTGGGAAATAAATAGAATTACAGAACTGTAGGCTTGAATTTCCTGTCTGCCAAACCTGTTTGAGTGAGCGGCTTCAACGTGGATTTATTGTAAAATAGCTAAATAGGCTCAAGAAGCTTATAATACAGCAGGCAGCTCAATAGTTACCAGGACCAAGAAGGCTCTAGTCTGTGCTAACCTAAGGAGAATATGTTTGGAATAAGTTCACTCTTGGGCAAGAATGGAAAGGCAAGACTACAAATCTGTATATTCAGAGTTACTATACTTTATCACTCTTAACTGAAATGATGAAGGCACATACTGTCTAAATCAAAAGTGCAGTGTTTTTTGTCTTCGTTTTAATACTAATACTGCTTCCTTAAAATTGTTTGTTTAGCTTGTGATGACAACTGCACGGGAGTTTTATTAAACGGTTTGGATAGTCTCAATGAGGCCATACTTTCAGTGAACCTCACTGGTATTGACCGTGTGCCCTATGGGATATTGTCAGAGTTGGAGAATGCGACACAACATCTGAAGGTAAAGTGAGCACATAAATAGTAGAAATACTCAGTCACACCTTTAAAGCAAAACTTGCAGCCACTCACAGGTGGTGGTAATTTGTCAGAAGGCCTCCTGAACTTCATGGCTTGAATATGTGTGAGACCAGATTAAGACATTACGTTTGCTGTGGAAATATGCCTTAAGTTATTTAGCTGCCTGTATTTGTTTATTTTCTTTTGTTGCGCTGGCATTTAAATAAATGGAGTAATATATTTTTCAATGAGCAGCAGGGTTTCTGAATGTGCTGTATGTGTGTGCTTCACATAGATTATGTGCATTCTTAAATCTGGCCAGCAAGGGGATTAACTTTCAGCGGTGAAATAGAAACGGCAGGCCAGGTCTTCTCCCTTTTTAGTCCCTTTGGTAAAGCGCTGCCAAGGCGTAGATCTAGAGGCTGTTTCCCCCTGAGTTCTTCCCTGGAGTGGTAGGCTGCTTTTCCATTAGCAAGGGTGCTTGGGGTGCAGCAGTTTGCTTTCTTTTTGGCTGTGTGGCAGTCCAAGTGCTGTACTCTATCCTCCATCTCAGGACCCTAAAGTCAGGTGGAATGTTTCAGTGTTGGACACTTTCAGCTCCTCCCCCGCTTAAAGCATGAAATACCACTTTTTGTGATTCTAGAAGGTCATTTATTGTTGCTGAGGAATAAGCTCATGTGGCCTCTGTACAAAAACAGAGATAAACAGGATCCTCCCTGCTTCATGACTACTAAAAATAGGCACATTTATTGGTAAGAGTCTTCTTAGCAAGAGTCAAGCAGACAAGCTCTGAGTCAGAAACAAAGCTATCTTCTTTGTATTTCACCATATCACCAGAAAATCAAAATAATGTGAGCCTTTTCGTGCTGCCAAATTCAGCAAATTAAAATTTTGAATTATAATTTCTACTATTTAAGATATAAGGCAGAATGAGTTCCAGTCAGTGTACTTCAAAATGTTAATAATTACAATATTTGATGGCAAACTTGATTAAATTACATGTTTATGCTTCAGCAGAGATACTCTTATATTTTAATTTTAGTTGCTAGCCTTTTAGTTTGAAAGCTTCAGTTATGCTTCCCTTCCTTTATGTCCTAAGGCATAAGTGCACTGAATTATTGTAATACTTCAAGGATACAATTTACTTGCTTTCTATAATTAGTTTGTGTATAGGAGCACCATCTTCTTTTACTTGGAAACATTATTCATATGTGGTTTTTATTTAGCACTTTATTGCAAAAAAAAGTCAAATCTCATGTAAAAATAAAGGCAGTTGAAGTTTCTACTTACTTCTTAAGTAAGTTTAACTTTCTTAAATATAGGAAATTTATAGTAAGTTTACTTTAACTACTTAAGTAAGCTTCTACTTACTTCTTACATTTTAAGTTTTAGTACATACATTTTTTCAATATTGAAATTAAATCAAAGCCATCTGTCACTTTCTTGGAAGGGGGTACTTAAAGTGATATAAAACTACTTGTAACTCATGTAATTTTGTTTATGTCAGGCCACAGTGTTTTTTAAACAACTTAATCTTGGGAGTAAGTCTTACAGTTTTTCTCTGTTTGGAAGCAAGTATTCCCTTTTTTCTGGATAGTTAAAGATTACCTTGCCTTTTGCCTTGTACCAAAGTAACTGTGGCTGGAGGCCAGAAAATCCCCAAGGTTATTTCTGTGAATTACAAATCTTCCCTGAAGAGCTGTCCCCTGCACTGTGTCCTTGTGTCTGCCTCATGCTGGTAGCTCAGGAACTCAAGTACTTCCTCTCCTCTTTACCTTTCTGTGGGTCCTTTGGTAATGAAAAACTTACCAAATCAGATTGTCCACTCCTCGTTGCTTCTGCATCTCCAGTCCATTGGAAGACTTCAGTAGTTCTGTTTTTCTAGTTAAAGCCTCTTGCTTTACTCCTCCTGATATACCTAAACTTGGTTGCTGTCCTGTCCTGCTTTTTTGAACTAGGCTTTAAAATAAACCTGCTGGGCTTTAAGGCTCAAGAGCTTTAGCTTTCACTTGTTTTTCATGCTGAGGAAAAGACTTTGAAATTTCCATTTGACACAAGGCTGTTGGATACTCTTGTGTATTACATTTTTAAAATTTTGGATTTTACTTATATGTGTGTGTGGGGGAGGGATATATATATAAAACTTATAAAACTGTTTTATCTATAAAAAGCTTATTATGGTATTTACGATGATTGGTTCTGGAACATCTGAAATCTAACAATAACCTTTCCTAGACTTGCTCTCTCTGTAAGAGATGCCCTAAATTTCTTTGCATCTTTAGGGAAGTGGTATTCTGTTGCAAGCCTTGACTATATCAAATATTATGGGCTTGGGTACAGTGACCTATTTATTGCCATATAGAGCAGGTTTGAGGTGACCTTAAAGGCAAAGACAGCCTATTATTCTCTCTCATTGACAAAGGGACCCACAGGATTGCTGATCTCCAGGGTCATCCTCACAGATACACCCTAGTGCATCTAGCTGTTCTTACAGGACCAGCTGCTGAAATGGATAAAGTTACTCCTCTGGATGAAATACTTAATTTGAAGGGCCTTGGAACTCCTCAAAGTAGTTTATTTGGGCAGCTCATACTGCAGTGAAATCGAGAATCAGGAATGCAGAAATGCTGCTTGCTTCCTTTTTACTCAATTAAAAATACAGTCTGGCTGGATTCTTGCTTATTTAAAGAAATGGTGCATTGTGTTGCATGAACTGTATGTATGTAATTACTTTCATGCCATCTTGTGTGCTTTGAAAATCAGTCCGTTCAAACATATAAATAATCTGAATAGTGTGCATAATTATTTTCTTCCCAACTTTTCTGGACCCACAACGAAGTCTTCAAATTACAGTGAGCTGTTACTTCTCGTTTCTTATAGAGGTCTGTAGTTCCTAGAGAAGATCCAACTCACTTGTTAGATACAGCGAAAGAAAATCTTCTGAATTTATCAGGAGGAATTGATCAGCTGCATGAAGAGGTAGGTGCTGGCTTCTTTATTCTTAGCCTATCTGGAGAAACCATTTGAAATTTCATAGCACAATAGCTTAATGCCAGAGACCTGTTCACAAATTACTTAAAATCTATAGAGTTCAGTGAAAGAATTCAGTCCATTCTGTAGCCTTCCTGAAAAGGGGAGTTAATTGCTCTGTGGAATTCTTCTGCAAACTACAGTGGTTTATGATATTGTACAGGAGATTTACATGGTTTCTGTTAAAGTTAAGTTTTTTGTACTGTGATAAACGATCCTAAAACTGGAGACAGTGAGTTACTTTCTTCTCATTGGTTTTAACATGTGGAGCTTATTAAAAATCATGTCATAGCTGAGTATTCACCAAAAAGTCCTTGATACCTGTAGTATTGTGTTTAAAATGATCTCAGGAGAAATAAGCTGTTGAAGTCTCACAGGAAAAGTAGACAACATTTGTATTCTCTATCCAGTTTTAACAGAAGAATAACTCTAGGTAGGAAATAGACAGTAGTACTTCAGCCATTAGATCTCGTTTGCTGATCATATGTTCCTGTAATTTTCTAGCCATGTATAGAGAATCTAACCAGGTGTTTCCACTGACTGTTGTTATTGTATTGTATTAATATTGATGTATCCAGAACAGTGATTTTCTTAACAAACATTAGTTGTACCTAAAAAATTATATAATATTGCTTAGTTAAAGAAATAGCTTAGATAATTATGAGCTTACTGATTGTGGAAATAATTGATAACTCTGATCTGAGAGTCTGGGACACTAAATACAATTAAGGCATCTGCAAGCATGGTAGCATCAGAGATTTATGAATCAGTTAGATCTACCTTATCGAAAAGCATTGTTTCCTTACACAAAAATGCTCTCTATATTGAGAAAATAAGCATAAAAACCACAGACAAGTGTCAGGAATTAATCAGTGTTTTAGGAGAACTGTAAAATATAATCTCTGATTTTATTCTAGACAACTAGATTTTTGAAAAAAGCTCAGCAACTTGACACAATGACTCAGAAAACCAGGAATAAAAGTCAAGAACTGACTGGCTTTATTGACACAGTACATACAACCATCAAAGGTATCCTGTTTTTAAGATATTTCCATTTCTTTACAAAATTTAGTAAGGATATGTCCTTTGCAACTCTTAAAGTCCTATTTACACGCTAAAGGCTGCAGTTCGCACAGGGGTTTCAAATATGTTCTCTTTTCTTAATGGTATGACTGAACTGTTTACTCTCCTACTCAGTACTTGCTGAAGTTGCTCTGTCACTAAATGAAACACTGGGCCTGGATCTGCCACTGTCAAATGCTACATCTCAGAGCCTGCAGGATGATATTTCTGCCCTTTCGGATGCATTGCGCAAGAAGGATTTTGTTCAACAGCACCATAATGCTACCACAGCCCTGAAGTAAGCCTGCTCTACCAAAAACTTTATTTCACATGTGTCTCTGCCATGCAACACTGCTTTTTTGAGATGTCTGGAGAAACATTTTGCCATAGTAAGTGGCAGTGTGATAGATAGTTAGCCCAGGTGGAGCTATATGAACTTGGTTTTGGAGTTGCAGGATTTGATGATACTTGGTCATCCCATGTGATACAAATCAGTAATAAAGTCTTTCAGAAGTCTGTAAAATCAATAGTAAAGCCTGTTAACTTGGATGTGATACAAAATTCCCTTGCAATGTATGAAAAGACTCACTGATTTCAGATTCTTTCATGTCTGACCCTAATACACATCTCTGTGTTGATTTTGGCTGGGAGATGGCATAAAACTGTCTCAGTCAATTTGCAAGCCCAGGACATGTCAGGCCTGCTGAAGGACATGACAATTGATTGTCCCTGGAATATGTAACACAAAGATCTGCAGATAAAACCAAGGCATTTTTTAAAGCATTCTGAGCCATTGCTTAGGATTGTATTCCGTTGTCTTAATTTGTCCCCATGTAAAGGCTATTTTGAAATGGCTTTTTTAGTCATTCTTAGTGCTTATTGCCAGACTTGGCAAGATAAAAAAAATTACTGTTCCAAAAGTCAGCAAATTTTTTGTTCCACTTTCAGAAATACTAACTGATGCCATAGCACACCAAGAACTGTAGGAATGTTAATATTGGCTTCAAGGGACAAGGATTTAGACCAGAGTAGAATATTTCTGAAAATTTGACTTTTTTTTTAGTAAGTGCTTTGGATTAAGCAGGATAGAGTGTGTGTGTTGGTAGCAAGTCTTATTTTGTTCAGCAGACTATTCTGCTGAATATAGAACTGTATAAAAGCTATATAGACATGAAAATGGACCAGAAATGTACCATTTATTCTTATTAGGAACTTGAAATAGATTTTTTTTGCACTTACAAATATATCTCAAAATGTTTTGTTCTGTAATGAAAGAATGTTCTGAATTTCAACATCAACAGCTTTTGAGCTGTTATAGAAGGTGTTTGTAAATTAACTTTTTCAATTATAGTCTCTGTTGAAATTTCTGAAAGCTCTCTGATAAGGGTCCTTTGACAGATCGGATAAGAGAGTTAATAAGTTCGATGAGGTTGTTTGCTCTGCAGAATTTCTTATGCAATGCAGCTGTAAATTCAAAAATTATTTAAATAAGCAGCTTGCTAGTCTGTATTTTAGGGAGTAGATATTGCCACATGACTCACGGTGGACTGAGTTTGCAATAGTGTACCTTAAGCAACATTTGTAACTGAGGTCTCCACACATTTGCCATGAAAGGCAAAGTCCCCAGACGATTTGGAAAATAACATTTTTACTCTATGCTGAAGCAGAAGTCATTATTGATTTGTAAAATACTTTAGATCTTGTAACTTTTTTAAGGCTGTGGCTTCTGATTGTAAGCACTCTGAATTATTAGTTTTAGGAAATACATGCAAATGCACATCTGCTTCAGTAAGAAAGATGGAATTTTGTTGTGTATAACTGTGAAATAAACTAGGTTTCTTTTGCTTTGGCTAAAGATCTATGCAATATGCAGTCAGATTGACTAGGACAAACATTTATGTAAAAATACCATTACAGGAGTTGCAATGTTCAGCATATATGCTGAAATGAAGAGAAACAAAGCAATAGACTTCCGGGATAATTTTCAGTTCTGTTCCTTCAATTCTGGAAAGTGTTCAAATGGAGAGGCAAATATTCCCAAATAGAACAGCTGAAGCAATTAACAACTGACACATTTGGGAGAATTTAATATTTGCCAGATAATCTCTGTTGCTGATGAAAAATAAAAGTGCAGAGATTGTTCATTTCAGTGTTCATTTTAATAAGACAATTTATTTTTATTTGGTATTTAAACTTTGCTGGACTCTTGGGTATGTGTCTTTCAGTTCTGGTTACTTGTTTCTTTCCAGTGCCAATCCTCGTAAATGATGTTTTCATCCTACAGTCAAAATATGAATCGCTACAATTAGGATATAGAGTACTCCCAGAGGAAAGATTTTGATGTGGGGGAATGTCCCAAATTAAGTCCAAACAAATGTGATTCATACTAACCCCTTTCTCCTCCAGTCATTACATACAAAGTTTATGAACTGTATTACTGTCCTCTCCCCAGGCACTCATCATTTTCTGTAGTAAGATGAATAACTAAACTACCATGTGTATGTATGCTATTCTAGAAAAAAACGGCAGACTTTTGTAAGAAGATGCATATAAATTAATTTCACATGACCCCATTTTCTCCTAGAGAAATCCATGCCTAAGTTTCTCCTTCACCATTTCTTTAATTTCTGATTAATTTCTTTTTTCAGAGCTGTAGAAAAGTTGTTGACCCAGGTTCAGAACGAATATCTCAAACCCCAGCAGGAACTTGCTGAACTAAAAACGGATGCAAGCCAGTTCTTATCAAAGCACAACAGCAGACTGCAGGATGCCCAGGACCTGGTGAACGAGGCGCTTACTAACATCAATGAGACCCATCGCTTGTTTCCTCTTATCTCCAGCAACCTGGCAGAGTTAAATGTAAGACTGGACAGTCAGTGTTGCTGCAAAAGAAATATCAAATATGCGATTGTGTTTAAAAGCTGATATTTTACGTTTGTAAACGTATTTGAACGTTTTAATATATATGATACCTTAAAAATGTAAAGGAAACCAGACCCCTGTTTGAAATCCATAATATTATGTGTTATGTGAGCTCATCAGTATAGCTGGCTTATCAGCCTACTATAAAACACTTGATTTATGCTATAGGACAAAAAGCTAAAAATAAAGGAAGGTGAAGAAGTCTCGACCATGCTCATTGAAGAAGGGAAGGTCCTAGTGAATGCAGCTGCTGCTCTTGCCCAAGATGTAAAGAACTCTACATCTGTAAGTCCTCAAGTTTTCCTCTTTGAGACTCTCAAGTGTATTTCTCTAGTGAAAAAAAAAAGAAAAAAAATAGGGAAACCTTTTGTTTTGCAGAATGTGGAAGTCCACCAGAATGGGTTAGTCCTGTGGAGCACCAAACTGCGGCATCATGTGGATAAGCTGGTGATGCAGATGTCTGTGAGAGGAGTGCTTGACCTGGTGTACAGAGCTGAGGAACATGCCACGCAGTTCCAAAGGCTTGCAGATGCACTAGAGAGGTGATAAACTCAAGAACTATGAAATAATGAGATATACGTTATTGTCAGATTTAATATAAATAGCTAGAGGCTTAATTCACTAAATAAATTCCCTGCTCATGGCAGGGAAGTTGTACTAGATGATCTTTAAAGGTTTCTTCCAACCCTAATGATTCTATGCTCGATTTTTATCCCGCGTTTCATTTCAAGTGCTCTTTACTCTTAACGCACTGGAACTTTATTAAATGGCATGGAGGAGAGTTGATTAGTCGTGCATTTCACGTGGCTGACTTGCACGGTAATTGGTAAGTTATTAAATGCCCAGTGAGTATATCATGGTATAGCTTGAAAGGCTTCTGGTCTGTCTGAAAAATTCTTGGCAGTATATCTTGGAATCTAATCAAGAAGCTATTCTCACTATATATTATTGTTTCTTTCAAAGCATTTTGCTGAAATGAGTGGGTTGCAATTTCGAATCCACTCAAATGCACTCTTAGAATTTGAAAGTTGCTAAGTCATTCCAGTTAATCCAATGGAAATTAAACTTCTCTCCCAGGAATCCTTCTAGGATGCTTGTTGTTTTATCTTTTAAAGTCAGCAGATATGTGTTAAAAGTTAAACCATATCAGACTGGAAAACTGACATCTATTTTTAAAGTTTGAAAACAGAAAATTTTGCTCAGAGTTACATTAGGCAATTCTTGACTTCACCACAGCCAGACAAATTCAATAAAGCAAGATTTAATATAGATTAGATTTCAGATGCTTATAATTTCCTCCTAGATCCCGTATCTGTACTTAGTTTTTGAGCTCCAGACAGGGACTTCTTTGTGTTCTGTTTGGGCGATACGATTTGTTTGTTCTAAGGGTCTTTATAAATTGAAAAAAATTAACATAAACAAAAGGGAACAAAATAGGAGGAAAAAAAAGAGATGGAATGGAACAAAACAGAACAGCAACTAACAACATGGAAAAAAAGCCCTGTAGCTGAAAACCTTTTGAATGATTCTTTCACTTCAAAATAATGAACTGAAAGCCCCTTACGCAACATTGGGCAAGGTGTGCTCGTTTTTTTTCAGAGTGCATCATGTATTCTGGAAAGATGTGCATGTTGTAATTGAAGACATGGAACTCAGTGCTTGATTGAAAACAGAATTGCTTGTTAATTGTCTATTTAGTGGCCTCTCTAGAGTAAGAAATGTGACTCTGAACACAACTGCTGCTATCTACGCCCACTCCAGCATTAAAAGTGTGATTGAAAGAACAGAGAGTTTGGCAGATGATGCATCTAGAGTTGTGAATGGCCCCTTGGATTTAGTAAGTATCAATACTAATATTTTAATTTATGTCTTCACCTTTCTCATTTAGGAATATTTGCTCTAATTGTTTCTGCACTTGCTGAAAGCTTGATTCTTCTTGATGGAGGCATGTCCTTGATGGCAGCCTGTCCTACCAACTAGTATCTACTGTATCCTGAATCCAAACTCCAAGGCAGTAATGACACCACATTTCAAGTTCTGTTTACCTTGCTTTTCTCTCTGTCACAGTATCATTTTCCCTTTGTTTTGGATGCTTTTTAATGTCTGATGCATGTTTAGCTGGACTGGACTTGATTCTTTGAGTGTTTATATCAGTCATCTAACATGTATTCTTGTAGAACTTAAATTCCCAGGCCTCTAGTGCTCCCTTCCACCTTTGGAATTATTCAGTGATCTCCTTATTTGACCTATCCCTCTTCCATTTCTATCTAGGTATTCCCAACCACATCTATTTTGCTGAGTAGAGGACATTCCATAAGAAATGTATGTTTGTGTCTCATGTACCATCTCTCTGTCTTCAAAGATTATCAGATTGTTACTGAAATAGTAGATTAAAAGGACCAGACCAGTTCCCGGTCTGATCTTAACAGTTTCCTATAATTTTATTTCCCCCCTTGCCTCTCTTCGTCATGCACATTATACCTGCAGAGGGAAATGTGTGATAATGAATTTACATGACAGCGATCAAAATTGTTGACATTGTTTTGTGAGCTTGTATGTTCTATAACACTCTGTCTTATTAAAGCTTTGTATAGCATGAATCCTTTAAGGTGTTTTTCCAGATTTTTTAGTTGGAGAGCTGTAAAAGAATGCTTCTTATACTGTGATTCTGAAGTATCTCACTTTAAATTGCTCAGTACTGGAAATGTTGAATTAGGCCTGGAATTAGAATTTCCTAAAGACAACACTGAATCACGAGCAGTATTGAAACTAAAATTTTGCAGGTTTTGTTTCATAGTTATCTTTTTTTTTTTAATTAAATCACAAAGAGATTCAGTGTCGCATTCTTGAATAAATGATAGCAACTTGTATTATTTTTAATTGATGCTTAATATTGTGATGAATAGAATATCCCATAAATAACAAGAATGTTCAATAACTTTAAGTAGGTGTCTGCAGATACTTAAATGTTTTCAGTTGAATGTCTGTTTTTCATTTGTGGCAACTTGATGTCTGTGTTTTTTAGCCAGAGGAGTCTTTCAGTCTTCTGGGAAAAGAAACTCTACTGCTTAGCTCCAAATTTCAGAATGAAGCTAAAAGTCTGAAGAAAAAAAGTGATGGTCAGTTCTATAGAATTCACATTTCTGCCTCTATTTCTTTTCTCTATTTTCTGTTTTGCGCTGCTTTTTTATGTAGTTTATTATTCTTTTTAATGAGCATAAGCTAAGGTAAATATGTATCTATGACTATGTACGCATTTTGATGCAATTAAAATTAATGTTTTATGGATTCACATAGTATTTTCGTTTTTTGGGTAAGAATATAATTTTTCTCTGTAAACCTTTAAAAATTTGGCCTTCACTTTACTGCATTTGCCCATAAGCAGTGCTTGCAATGGCTGTTTTTTCCAAACTTCATGAATTAAGTCATTAGAGATTGTGCAGTAGACAAAGAAAAAGCATAATTCTTAAAAATTCCATTCATTTGTTTTTATTTAATAAATCATGGATGACACAGGCATGAAGGAGATGACATGGTTAAATCCTAATGCTTTTTACTTATCTCTGCTGGACAGCTGAAATACAAAAGCAAGCAGAACTTCTTTGTCTCCATAAATTCAAAAATATTTTTGTATTTTTATTACTCCAAAGATACCAGCCAGGCATTGAAGTCTACACCATGAAAATTCAAAAGCATTTTGAACAAAGGCTTTGTTTAGGAGCAGAAGCAGACGCTAAGTGATATTTTTGACAAAATTGGACAGAAAGGGAATGTTTCACAGAGATAAACTGTAACTGTAAAATGGTGTTGTCTTGCAATACCAATGGTTTACAAATATGTATAAATATTATGTAATTCAGATGGACATAATTACATACCTTTTTTGTTCCTTCTGTTTTACATATTTTAATTTCTAATGAGAGGACTCTGCAAACAGATCGCAAATATATAGAAAAAACCCACTTCTTTGGCTCCTGTTAGACAGCATAAAACATGAAGAACACCATAAAAATTATTAGAGTTCGCAATCATGGAATAATTATAATTTATAGACTTTTCCTCACTGTGTTTGTAGCCATCCAGTCTCATGGAACTGGCCAAAATGGGTAGCTTTAAACAGAACAGTGCCCACAGGAGCTTATCTATTGATACTGCATTCATTTTGCATTCCTGTTTGTAAAATGCTCTTTCTGTTGGGAAAAAAAGTTCCATAAATGAGATAAATGAATACTTTCATTTTGTGTGGGTTGTATGGTATTTGTTTATGCATATGTTATTTCTTTCAACAGGACTTCTATTTGGATTGAATGGGTTGAACAAAAAGGTAGAAAAGATTCAGGAAAGTACTAATAAAATTGGCAACCAACTTAATGATTCTCTGTTGACACTCAGAGCATTGCCTAACAGTAAGTGAAATTTATATTGACAATTCTCCTTATTACAGAACTCTCTAGTACAATTGTAATAAAACCCTGTTGATTAACTGATTGCAGAGACCTAGCAATAAACTATTTTGGAGACTCCATTTAGCCTCCTAAATATTTTACATTCTTTTCAGTAAACCCATTAAGCATAATTGGGTTATAATACAAGGTCTGTAGCCTGATTCACATTTCACGTTGCTGTAAATCAGGAGCGGCTCTGATAGAAATATAATTGCACTGATATGAAAGGAGAGTGAAGTTATAGAATATTTAATTCCACATGCAGAGAAACTTATGTATGGAACTGTGAGATTTCGCTTTCTTTTCTGGCTTGTTTCAAAATTGTTTATACTAATCTGTGAATTTTGCAGTCTATATGTAAATGTTTTCTTGTTGCAAATGCTGACTTCATTCACTTGATTAAAATCTATTTTCTGTGCTTTTCCAAAATGAAAAGATTCCTCTTTTTTCAGTCATTATTTTGAATAAAGGCAAGACCTAGAGTACATGGAAACTAATAGAGAAAGTTACTTTGAAGTTGTGAATAAGGGGGTCCGAAATACTTTGCCAGTCTTAATAATGTGTTTTAAGTTAGAAAAACACTGATAAAGGCCGCTTGTTAGGGTTGTTTGATTCTACTGTGAATCTGGATTAGAATGCTCAGTTCAAAGCCTTAAAATACCCATTTTGCAATTCAGAGACCTAATTCATGCTAGAGGGTGATAGCAGTGATGAAGTTACACTGGATATGAACTGCAGGATGCTATCTAACATGAAGCTACACATCTAAAATTAAATCATTAAAATCACAGGAGTGTTCTCCTCAACTCACAGCTTAACATTGTTTGATTTCAGCTTTGTTGTTACATTTCTTGAAGTTGTCTTTCTTTTTTTTTCTGCTCTGGTCAGAGATTCATGGTGGCATTGCTCTCTTTGTAGAGAGTGGTGAAGAAGGATCCTTGATGTCTAACTCAGGCCTTTTTTGCCAGCTGCAGCATCTTCCCACCATTGTGGGCAGAGGGTGTAAGGGGCAGGCTGAGACTGGGAGTGGTGCACTCAGTATACAGGTGATTGTAGCCAAAAACAGGGTGTAATAGACCTTTGTCTCATCAACTTTGCATAGGATTCAAAACCTAAGTCTCAGACGAGTATCTCTGAGTCCCAGCACTCATTTAGGAGACTTAAACACTATGAGCCTGGTGTAATCATACAAACTTCCTGGTGAGATAGGCAGAATCAAGTTCCCCAAACAAACGAAAATACAATTCTTACTATGACAGGAATGTAACTGACAGCATTCCTAGTGTTTTGACTATGTTTGTAGCTGCTGTTAGGAAGCCAGGCATTTGTTAGTCACAAGTATGTATGAAAGTTTTGAATGCTTTTTTAACCTGGGAACTGTGTTTCAGATACCAGGAAATACATGCTTGAAGTGAAAGAGCTGGCTGTGTCTGCAAACACCAGCACTGTGGTGGATTTAAGTCACTTTGGGGATTTCAGCCAAAAGCTAATGAATACATCTTCTACATTGTCCCAAGTTAATGACACTTTGAGGAAAACAAGTGAACTTATAACTGATTCGTCAAAAGCTGGTAAGTTTGCTCTGTGGAAATGTCACTGCTTGCAGAAGCAGTACTAATACTCAGTTTTAACAGGCATTAAATATGAGTCTGACAGACTGAGAGTTTATCTCTAATTCAGTAAAAATAAGCTAACTTTTTTAAAAGACTTCTAGAGGATTCACATGGGATGTATATCCCTTACTGATGTTTAAAGTTGCTGAAACGAAAATGATCAGAAACTGGCTACCTCGGCTAAGTATTTAAACACTGAACAGTACGTTTTGCTTTTACCTTGCCTCGACATTTCTTTTATGTTTTCACAGCATTCACAGCTGAAAAACAAGTTAGAGAAGTTGAAGCACAAGCAAGTCTTTTATTGGATAGACTCAAACCTTTGAAAATGCTAGAGGAGAACCTGAACAGAAACCTGTCTGAAATTAAAGAACTTATCAGCCAGGCCCGCAAGCAGGCAGCATCTGTAAGTTCCATCATCCCAGACTTAAATGAATTTTCACTTTTAGCAGGGAGGTTCTTTGAGATAAGGAGCCCACTTCAAAAATTTACTTTCAAGGTACCTAGTTGTTGTTGTGGAGTCTCAGTGAAGCCCAAAGAGCACTGACTGATGCTAAAATCATACTGGCAGGGCTGTTGGTACATTTTAAGGTTTTAGCATCAAGGTTCTTATTGCATTTGTGAGTTTGTCAGAACAGCTAGCTAGTAATTTATCTGCTATTTCCTCCTGTTTCCTATAAAAATAATGAAGCACAATATGTCAGAAAGCAGTCGTGAGAGATTTTGATGAGAAAGAGACAAGTCAGGGGATGGTACTGCTATTCTCTTTAGTACAAGATGTTAATTTTTGAGATTATTTAGAGATTGATGTGGGGTGCCTCCATATAAGATCAAGTACCATTACAAACATTTTGTCAAGAGTGTCGATTCTATCAATAAATTTGCCATCTATGGCCTATCATGTCCATATGTTCTTTGCAAGAAGCAGCTGAGCATCCAGAGTACTTTAAGACAGTGTACTTGTTTTTAAATCTCTGCTTCTCCCTTAAAGACAGCAAAAGTGAATCAGCTGTACTGTGGATCTCATTAAACTGTGAGAGAAATATGAAAATGACTTTGCAATGGGTAATTTTTGGTATGCCTTTGACTTCAGTGTGGGTATGTTACTGTAAGGTTTAGGGAGGTTTAGTTTAAAAAAAAAGATGCTCAGTTCTTTCAACAAATCTTCTTAATTATATGGTTATTGCTTCTCTGTCACAGTCTACTGAAGCTTAATGAATCCACTGCAGAAAAAAAGGGAGTGATGTTTTCTGAGGTGTCATAAGCCATGGAGGTTCCTGGCAAGGAGGAAAGAAGTATTAGCAAAATCTCTTTTTCCAGTTTGGGGGAGTTTGTTCTGTTTGGGGTGGTGGGGGTTAGGCTTTTTTTTTTTGTTTTTTTTGGGTTGGGGGTTTTATTTGGTTTTTTGTAGTTTTGTTTGGTTGGTTTTTTGGTTTTTGTGGTTTGTTTGTTTGTTGATTTGTTTGCAATTTTTTGCTACACAAGAGAAACTTTATGTATCCGTGTCCAGGTGCATGCATACACGTGTGCTGTATGCATTTGGTAGTTACAGGTAGATTCCATGAAGTTGAAAGGAATTAAGGCTTTTCTCTTGCTAAAATGGATTTTCTGTCATTATATTACCAAGCTGCTGGAAGTTGGGCTGCATTTAGCTTGGATCAGTTTTATCAGTTTACTAAACAGTGGTCAATGGAGTTAGTGGTATGACAACAGGAATATCATTCATTTAATCTTTAAAAAGTTGAACTTGCTGTATATTCACAAATGTATTTTTTAATGTTGTGTAAACTGTTACAAATTTGAAATAACCAGAATTATTGCAGATGGTCTGACTTCATGATTTGTTTAAAAATACAATTCTCTCAACATAGACTAGAAACGGTTTCCTTCATTTTAAAACATTTGGAATTTCTGTATCTTTATTTTCTGATATTATGATACGGCTTTTTACTGATACATGGCCTTCTGACCCAAAATTTATTGTTATTTTCTGAGGTATTTGAATAGTTTATTTACTGATTCAGACCTCCTAATTGAGTGACTGTATTAAGACAGATTTCATTCTTTTCTATTGTGAATCTCTTTATCAAGTGATACCTAGAAGATTGTGAAAATCTAAACCCAGGTTAGATAACCCATACTTAGATTGCATGAAAGTGTCTCAGCAAAAGGCTTGCATTTGTTGTTCAGAAGCTGAGTACATACTCCAGACCTGTGTGCTGTGTACACTGATACTTGTTTAGATTCTGTTTTCTTCTTTTCCCCCCAGATTAAAGTTGCAGTATCAGCAGACAGAGATTGCATTCGTGCCTATCAACCCCAAATTTCGTCTACAAATTACAACACCTTAACACTCAATGTGAAAACTGCTGAACCAGACAACCTCCTTTTCTACTTGGGTAGCAATGGAAAGGTGAGTTTCTGGTGTACATTTACTGAAGGGAATGGTAGTCAAAAGCTTTAAATGACTTTCAGAAGTTTTAAATATGCTTTTACTTACTTGATTTCAAACTAAGTAACCAAGTGAGGCCCCTTGCAGACAGATGTGTTCACTAGGGGTGGAAATATTCTTGTGCCTTAGATGATTCCAGAGATTTTCAAAGGTAGAGAATAAAAGCACCGGATTCCTTAGCCATTGCCTCTTGGCTCTGTGATGAAGTCACTTCACATACACTCAGGAGTGTATATTTCTAGCCATCTATGTATCTGTACATCTCGTTTTTATATATATATAAAGAAAACATTCAGCTACTTGCATACAACCTGAGGGAGTTTTGTTTCATTAGAAGTGAGTGAAAAGCCTGATTTTGCTAAAAGTCAACTCCTGTAATATGGGATGTAAGGACATGAATCTGGAAGGACTTTCTTCACGTTACTGATGAAAATACACATTTGATGCTATGAAATAGAATAGGCTCTGCTGTTTTTCAGACAGACTTCCTGGCAGTGGAGATGCGACGTGGTAAGGTGGCTCTTCTTTGGGATTTGGGCTCTGGATCAACAAGAGTGGAATACCCTGATTTTCAAATTGACAACAACAAATGGCACAGAATACATGCCACCAGGTAATTAAAATGAGAATGTCATAGGTGTTGTACACAAGCCATCCATTGAGCTTTTCAGTGAGGAGATTTTTCTCGTCCTTAGAAAGAGAAGCTCATAGTATATGTTGATTAAGCCTGGTGATTTCTAAGATTATTCATTAGTATTTGTATTTGGCAGGTTTGGAAAAACAGGTACACTCAGCATAGAAGAAATGAACTCCAATCAGAAGCCTTCACCTAAATCTGGAACCTCTCCGGGGACAGCCAGCATACTGGATGTTAACAAGTCAACCCTAATGTTTATTGGAGGACTCGGAGGGCAAATCAAGGTTAAATTCTGAGATCAGCCTTCTGTTAATTGTTTTGAACATGTTTGAGAAATACTTTTGCGTTAGAAATAATTGCATGATTTGGTTACTTCATCACAAAATGCCACGTACTCTGAGCAAAAAGCAGAGATGCTGTAAGGGTCTTATATTCCTGAAGTTAATTTTCCCTAGAAATTTTTTGCATAAAGTTTTAACCAGAACAGGCTGTGTGTGCATGCACCATGTATAGACATTATAAAATGAATTTGGGTTTTGTTTGCTTTTTCCATGGCTTCTTTTAGTTTGCAATTGTTATTCATGCCCTGAGGTGTGTAAGTAGGTCAAGGACATAGTTATTTTACTCTTTTAATGTACTAATCTATTGTTATTTGAATGATAATTGTTAATAGTTATGCTAAAACATGTTGTTCTCTTATTATGATTTATATCTAACAAAGTTAAAGTTCAAGGAAAACAACCAAGCAAAAAATGATTTTGCTGCAAAATTTTCAGAGTACTTAACATTAATTGTATTCATGAAGTATTTCTTGTCTTATAGAAATCACCCGCTGTTAAGGTGACCCACTTTAAAGGGTGCCTAGGAGAGGCATCCCTGAATGGCAAATCTGTTGGTCTTTGGAACTACATAGAAAGAGAGGGCAAGTGCAATGGCTGTTTTGGAAGGTATTTTGTCTCGTTCTCTCTCTCTCTTTTTTTTTTTTTAAACAAGTTTAGAATAATTTACATTTGTAATATTATATTTTTGTGCTAACTAAAAATAAGGAGCTCAGACATTGCAGTGTTTCACTAATCATTAACTTACAGTTCTGAGCACATCAATCTGAATGTGTCATTGGTGTCAAATAACTTCTTTGTATGGAATTTCAATTTTTTAATCACTTTCTCAGAGGAGTTTTATTGTTGCCCACTGTTTTGTGCATTGGAAGTAGGGACTACCAGTGAACCAAAATACTATGGAATGTTTGATTTCCAGTAGTTTTCCCTAAGACAAATTTATTCTTTCCTAGGGTAAGAAACAGTGTAAAATAGTCATATAAAAAGAATCCATAGCAAAACTGTAGCCACTGAGCTTGGTACCTTTTGCAGACTGTACTACTTTTATGTTTAAGGAATTGAAAAGAAGTATGCTTGTCCATATTCCCTTTGCAGAATATTTCATGCAGAAACAGCAGAGGGTGCTGCTTGATTGTCTGAGATATTTTTTACAAGTCTTGTACTGCAGGGAAAGGGGCTAATAGAACATGTATTGTAAGTGCAATTATGCAAAGCATTTTGATAAATGGATGACATGCTCTAATTTAGAGGGTGTATGCTGTAACAATTATTTTTTTCCCTTAGGAAATCATTGGGTTTGGCTTTTATTTTCATACATAAGGGAAGAACACTTATTTTGTGTGCATCCTTCCCCATGGCTAAATCATGTGTTGTGAGGTTCTATAATGTAAGCGGCCTTTGGCTGGAATCCTTCAGCTGTTCATTACATCAAGATTCAAGTGTTTTCCCACACTTTCTAAACTACTGCCTGAAGGCAGCACTGACTGAGCAGTACCTGAAGGGAGCTGACCAGAAAGATGGAGAGAGACTGTTTACAGGGACATGGAGTGACAGGACAAGAGGGAATGGGTTCAAACTGAAGGAGAGTAGGTTTAGATTAGATATTAGGAGTAAACTCTTTGCTGTGACGTTGGTGAGATGCTGGAAGAGGTTCCCCAGAGAAGCTGTGGATGCCCCATCCCTGGAAGTGTTCAGTGCCAGGCTGGATGGAGCTCTGAGCAGCCTGCTCTAGTGGAAGGTGTCCCTGCACATGGCAAGGGGCTTGGAACTAGATGACCTTTAAGGCCCCTCCCAACCCAAGCCATTCTATGATTCTATGATCTAACTTTTCTTATATTTTATATAAAAATTACTGGGAAAACACAAATGTTCAGTTAACATTTTTATATTGGTTTTCTACTTCTGTAGCCCACAGGATGAGGACACTTCATTCCATTTTGATGGCAGTGGATACTCAGTTGTGGAGAAGGCACTCCGATCAACAGTGACTCAGATAATAATATTTTTCAGTACCTTTTCACCGAATGGGCTTCTTCTGTATCTTGCTTCAAATGGCACTGTAAGAAAATGGATCAGATTCCTCAACTGTCATAAACTACATTTAGATCATTTGGCAGCTTCTTGCTTTCTTTATTTTTCAGCTTACATGTATTAAAGCATATTACTACTTTTGTGTAGTTCATCACCTGTGATTGGCATCATAAGCCAAAGGAATAAAGAGAAGAACCCTAGAGGACAACTCATTAGAGCAAATATTCACCTAAACTAAGGGCAAAATTAAACAATGAAAAGAATTCTTCACAATTTATTTAAATCTTAGAATAAAAATAAATTATTTTAGACTAAAATTAATGATTACTTAACTAAAGGATAGAAAAGGAAACCGTAAGGAAAACAAACAAGGTTTTTTTCAGTTGCAGGAACCTTTTCAGAATGCAAAAATGTTTCAGAACTGAGCTTGCAGAAGGACAATATAATAATGAAAAACCATATTGAATTAAATCCATAAGATAGGAATTCAGTAAACTGAAACAAATTAAATAAAACTCCTGCAAAAGCAATATAACCCTGACCCATCACCAGACCTTCATTGTCATGTCATGCAGTTTACTGCATACTTAGATGGTGGTTTTCTGTTCCTGAAGGAAGGAAAACCTTTGTTTGGATACAGATTCTTTCAGAGTCACTGCATTATTCATTTGCTTTATGTACTCACTGCCTGAATACATTGCACAATAATATCTGATTTAAGCTTTACAGTTCAGAGGGGGCACCTTTAATGCAATTCAGAAAGTCTTTTTTACTGTGTGAGGAAGGTCTTTGCTTCTTGCAGAAAGAATATCATAGTGTTTGATCATTATGCTAACTGTCAAATCAAATTACTTTCAACTTCATCCAAAAACAGGAAAAACTAACTCTGCTATTTAACCCTTCTTCTGCTGAGTAATCAAACATCATGATGCATTTAAGGAAGAAAAAAAGCAAAACAAAAATACATCCTTGTGAGGTACTTGTAACTTCATTTTCCTAAATGTAGTGAAGATGAGCATTTCGGGCCTAACAAATAGTCCAGGTACAAGAGTTACTAAATCTTTTCCACACAGTAGGCCAAACCTGCCAGGGATGCATTTTTTAGGAAGATTTTATTTCCAGGAACGTAATCTGTTGTTTGTTTCTAATGTTTTTGTTTTGGGGGTTTTTTTCTTCCTCTCAGAGAGATTTCTTGTCCCTTGAGCTTGTTGATGGCAAAGTGAGGGTGACTGTTGATCTTGGTTCAGGACCTCTTGCTCTTACAACAGAAAATCGTTACAACAATGGAACGTGGTATAAAATCTCATTCAATCGGAATAAGAAGCAAGGTAGGCTACAGATTGAACAATCCAGGTGCCTGCACATTTACAAATACAAATATCTAAGATAGTTGTAGGGAACATCACTGCAACCAAATCTGGTGACTTCCAATGCGGTATCTTTAGCAGCCACACCTATGGTACTTTGCTTTTAGAAGGACTGCTGTAAATCTTGTGCTTGGTTTAGCACATCTCACAAAGAGCAGGTAGTGTAGAAACTGCCAGACAAAAACATACCAACAGTCTTTAAAGACTGAAAGATTTTTGTCTAAGTCTGTAGATGAGGGATCGTATTTTCTTTTCTGCATTTTAATATTACTTAGTACAACTGTTTTGTGGGGCCTGTGTTCAGGCAATAACCCATATGTGCTAATAGCTATAACATATTCTCATATGTATCTATTTTCCTGTAGACTTCTCCAGATTTGGTTTTGGCAGAGAGGAATGAATGAGATTAACAGAATAGCTGGAAGTACAATAAATTGCTCATTCTAAAAATAAGAAGATTGTCCATACATGTCCGAGTCAATGAATACATTTTCCTTTATTACGGGCAAGATTGCCAAAAGGGAAGAATGTGTATTCATGTCCTTCTCCAGACCTTTACTGTCTTTTCTTTGCAGGAATTTTGGCAGTCATGGATGCATATAACCTTAATTATAAAGAAACCAAGCAAGGAGGATCTCCTGGGGTTGCCTCAGACCTGAACCGCTCTGATAAGGACCCAATCTTCATTGGTGGGCTGCCAAGATCGAGGGCTCTGAGGTAAAGTGTCTTACTTTTGCACCTTTGCTAAGACTCTTGTAAGGTGAGGGAAAAACTTTTACAAACTCTATCTCCACTGAAATTAGAGAAAATCAATGAATTCTGAAGTCTAGTTTATAGCCATGTATACCACAGAATTATCTGTCCTTTGGCTTCGAGCTCTGATATGGTGCTTTCCACTGGTAGGTCTGATGCTGCAGTTCAGAGCAGAAATAATTTTGGTTTCCCCCTCCAAGGGTGATTTCCACCACAGCAGCTGCCACAGCAGCCCCCTCCTGCTCCTTGGGGCAAGCATTCAGTGCTGCTGTCTTCAATGATGCTCCTTTGATCTCTACTTGTGCGAGCCTTGCATTTTCCAGATGGTATTTATGGGAAAAACTGTGCTTAAGGATAAAAGTTCTACTTCAGAATTCCTGTAATTCAGTAGCGTGGAACAGAGGAAAACCAACCGCGAACAGATCAACAGAAAACATTGCAAATACATGTTTTATAGCATGTCTCTAGTTTATGGGGTTTATTTGTATTGCGCGTCTGTACTGAACTTGCAAAGTCACATTTCTTCCACTGGCTTCACTGTGAAAGGATAAATATGGCAAGAGAAAATTTAATTAAACTTTCTGCAAACTCTTGACAATAAGGTAAATTCTAGTACATTATTGGTCTCTGCACAGTTATTACAGAGTGCAGACTTGTTAATCTTAGCTGGCATACCAGCCTGTAAGGGATTATGGCAGGACAGCCTTAGATTTCTCAGACTTACACTGGGAACCAAATTAGGCATCCTCAAGACTTGAAAAATGAAAAATAAATACTGCATAGTAGACAGCTACAGTTACCTTTTCACACAATCCATTTTATTTCAGCTGAAGATTCACCTTAAAGTTTTGGGAAATGACCTGACCTGACAACACCGCATTACACACTTGTGTGTTTTCATTTGGGCACAACATTATCTTGACTCTTTTTAAGACCAGATTTAGTATCTGAGAGTAAAACTTTAACTATGTCTCTTTTCACTTACACCAGACCAACTGCATTCTTTAAACCAGAGCTCTCTTAATTTTCTTATTGAAGAGAAATTAATCTTTTCTCCCAGGAGATTCCAAGTACTACTCCTTGGAAAGAAAGCTTTGTTTTGTGTTTCAGGAAAGGTCTTAATAGTAGAATGTATGTGGGATGCATCAAGAATCTGGAAATATCTCGTTCCACCTTTGACTTGCTTAGAAATTCATATGGAGTAAGAAAAGGCTGTGTATTGGAGGTAGGAGACTTTAAAGTTTTGTGACCTGATCTTTATTTTTATGGAATAGTGAATAGTGGTGTTTACAGTGAGTTGAAACAGATTTATCATTAAAAATTCTAAAATAATCTAATCTAGATTTGGGTTTTTTTTTTTTTTTCCTTACCGGACCCTATGTAGGGATAAATTCAGTAATTATTTCTGTTCTTCATAAAATAGCCTATTCACAGTGTGAGCATCATGAACAATGGATATATTGAGTTGGTACCTAAGTCCTTAAGCCCAGAGTCAGAACTGATGGCAACTTTTGCTACAAAGAACAGCAGTGGCATCATCCTTGCTGGTCTCAGCAGGGGAATGGAAAAGCGACAGCGAAGACAAGCATACTTGGCAAGTACTGAAAACAAAGAAGTTTTGGGGATTATTTTTGCTATTTTTATTTTGTAAAATCAAGTCAGGTTGCCGTTGTGTATCTGGTGGACAGTTGGAGCTTCTAGAATCCAAAGACAAAATCTTACTATTTCCTGCTCTAAGAGGAGGAGTGTGTGTGTGGGGGGCGGGTGTACCAAAAACTTCTACGCTTTAACTGGAGTTATTTTGACCAGAGAAATGTCCAGTTTTTGTGTTTGCTGTTAGAAGGCTTTGCACTCTGAGAGGTACCAATACAATTCCTACCAGTCTTTGAGTTTCATTAAAAAGTTTACAGCAAGATTGGAGGTAATTTTTTCCCGTGTATGTTCTATTTAAACACTAAATGATTGTCTGAAAATTGAGCTATAGTTAAAAATTAATCCTCTGATTAAATCTACAGCCCTTCTTTTCCATCATGCTGATTGATGGTCATCTTGTAGTGCATGTTAATGCTGGAGATAGAGCAAGTACTAGGAAAGTAGTTCTTCAGTCTGCTAATGGAACATACAGTGATGGGCAAGAACACTCTGTCATCCTGATTCGAAACAAGAGGTACATGTGACTGCAAAGAGTACTACCTGTTTAATTATTGTATGTTGTTGTCAGTTCACCGCACTCTCTGAGGAATTGCCTTTGCTAGCTTATTAGGTGGGATAATCAGGGCTGTGTTTTTCTGCTGTCAATGCAGATGTTCTGATTTACATGGTAGTTGTATATACAGCATACAGCCACTGATAGAGGTGTAGCTAAAAGCTCTCAAAATCTCTAGACAGCTTGGGGCACTTGAGTACAAGCATACTAAGTAGTGTTAGAAAAAAGATATACAGCTATCAAAATAATTTTAAAAGATATCTGACAAAACTTTACATTTAAAAAAATCATCTAAGGAAGGACTTCCAGTTCTAAGGCATTGAAACGATTATCAAAGTGACAGAATCTTTATTTATTAGAAGAGGACATTTTTGGAGCTGATAGGAATGCTTTTCATCTGAAAATGGCTCTCTAAGACCTTGTTGAATGTTTTCCCTACTTTATTTTTTTCAGGATCATAACTATACAGGTGGATGAAAGTAAACCTGCAGAATTGAGGCTTGGTTCAGCAGCAGAAATGAGCCCCATTAACATTTCCAACTTCTACGCTGGTGGCATTCCAGCAGGAGAGGGCATCTTAGGGCTAAAAACAGCTGGCTCCTTTCATGGCTGTATCAGCAACCTTATTTTTAACAAGGAGTAAGTCAGAGGGGTAACTGCCTTGTTTTGGAAAACTGTGTGTAGTAATGGTTAAATGTAGTTTGTGATCTCTTGCATGACACTTCTGCTTGCCTGGTTTTTTAACATAAGATATGCATGATATTAATGATCTGGGTATTATAACAGCCAGTAAATGGGTATTACCAGCTATATTTCTAAATAGCATTAAAAATGTCTTTAATGTTTATAGAGATGCTGCACAAAACACAGCTTTCTCTAATATCATTTCATCTGCAGTGAAAGACAGAATGGTTTTCCAAAAATATTGTAGATTCATATTGTTCTATGGACAGATTATTTGCCACTTCTCAATCTGTTTGTCACAGATGCCACTTCTTCCCTTTTCTCCTGTTACTGCTGAAAGACCCTGTAAAATACTCTCCTTCTGCTTGGGAAATAAGCAGAAATGCACCTCTTAAAATTTAAATTTAAATTTTTTTTTAAAAAAATACAGGCTTTTATATTTCACCACTTCCATGAAGTATGAGCGTGTGGATATGGACAGCTGCTTTCTGTCAGAGAAGCCTAAACCAGCTGTACAGCCATCAGACACTGCGATTCAACCTGAACTTCAGGCTTTACCAGTTCCCCTGAGACCTCTCACAGATACAAAAAAAGTATGTATTGCAACACAGCTCTATTGCCGCCTCTTTTGTCCTTTCTTTGTGGAGAATTATCAAATTATAGACTGTGTATATTTCTTTCCTCTGTGGTATGGAATGGTTCAATGGATGTGGATTTGAAATTAGTGTTTCCTGTAGAAAATCTGATAACTAACCTTTGGAGCAGCCTGTTGGCCATTTGGAATGGAAATGTAGTTAGGTTTATCACTCTTCAGGCAGCAACAACAAAAAAAAAAGAAAAGAAAAAGTGGAATGATGATCTCCCAACAGAAGGGGTTGGCAGTGACTATTATCTCTAGTGTTTTCCTGCCAAAGGGACTCTGTGCTGAGATTTGCATTAGCTGCGCAGTTCTGCATTCACATTTTCCTGGTCACACAGATGCAGTCTCTGCTCTGTGTCAAGGAGGAGGCACAAACCACTTGAGAGACACACAGTGTCTGAATGCAGCTTGCATGGCGCCTGTTTCCTCTCGCACAGTCCCTGTTCCCAAGAGAGAAGGCAGCTTTACTTCTCTCCTCCTGCAGCTGCACATCTTTGTAAGGAAGGGTTTCCAAAGCATTCTGAAACCATTTTCCTGTGGCAACAGAAAGCAAGATTTTATAAATTTGGTTTTATAAAAAAGCAAGATTTCATACATACAACTGTGACTATAAAAAGAAATAAGTTGTCCTTTTTAGAGCTAAAGTATAGCTTTGACTCATACTCTGTTACTTAGCTCTCCATACCCCAAATCATAACAAAAATGTGCATCCTCATAAAATGGGAAAATATTTCTACCAAATCTACAAGACTTTCACACTGAAATTGTACTTCCAGCATTAGTTATCAAAAGAGCTATCAATTAAGACAAATAGTGAATTGAATATATCTCAAACTACAAACATTTCTCAGGCCAGTGCTGTCTACAAGACGTAGCTTAATCATTAAAACTGGTTCTTTTTGAGCCTGAAGATAGGTTGGAATGATGGTGAGTTTAGTTAATTGATGTTTTGCTGTATACTTCTGGGTTATCTTGTGGCTCAATTTTGCTTCCTGCAAAGCTCTATGCAGGCACATTGTCACTCAACAGTTGCTGGGCAGCACCTGACACTATCCTACTTAATAAAGTCCTTCCATTAACAGGTAGTTTGTGCAAAAGATGAGCTGCCTGGTCATGTTCAAGGTGCCCATCAGTTTGGACTTGCCAAAGGCAGCCACTTGACCCTGCCCTTCAATCAGTCTGCTGTCAGGAAGAAGTGAGTATATCCTGAATTACACATACACACAGTGTTATTTTGTATTGAGCTACAAGAAGTTCAGTGATGGTTTTCATGATTGATCACTGCATTACCAGCTTTGAACATGGCCCTCACTTCAGGTTTCTGTGGGCTCCTCATGGAAGAAAGAATCACATCTCGGGTTAGTGATGATGAGTTTAGTAACTCATGGTCAGAGTTTCACATTTTTTTTCCTCTCAGACTTGAATCTCTCTGTACCTTCTGTAAGTACTTCGATTTCTTTTTTCCACATACAGAGCTCGCATTCGGTCCCTATTCCTTTGTCTGATGCAGATAACATCTCACCCTCTCCTCTGTATTTTCTCCAAGTGCACCTTCCATGTTTGAAGGTGCACTTGAAGGAGATAAGACTATGGAAAAGAATCATTTTGTTGAGACTTAATGTGTGAAAGTCTCTCTGCCTCTTACTTGCTTGAGAGGCTCCCAACAAGCTCCCCATCACACAGCCTGCAAATCACTTGTATTTGCTTCTTTCAACTCAGGAAGTCTCCACAGGCATTGGGAAAAGAGTGGCTTTTCCTTCTAGCCCTTCTGTTACAGCTGCTGAGCAAAGGACATTGCAGAGGATTGATGCCATGTAGTCTGAACCTGGTGTCTCCATAATAAATGGCTCATTCATCTCCTCTGCCTTTTAAGCCTCTCTCTGTTCTCAGTCTGCCCATTATTTCCAGCAAGCCTGGCTAATAGTAATGGATGCCATAAAGTTATCCGGGAATGGATTCCTTTCTTGGGGCAATAAGCAAGCCTGCAGTCACAAACAGCTGAGCCTGTCCGTCCTAAAGTTCATCTCACTCTTTGACAAGCACTTTTTCTGTTTCTCACAGGTACAGCACTGATTTCCATTATGAAATGCATTATAAGTCATGCTTTCTTACAATCAACGCAATTCTAATTTTCTGGCCTTTGTAATAATAAATCTCCTTTCATAATAATAAATTGGTTCAGGCTGTTCTCTGTGTCCAGAAAAGCTTTTCATCACTGCAGAAGAAATACCTTTCAGTAACACTGAATTTTTATTGTCTAGACTTTCCGTCCAGCTGAATCTCAGAACCTTTGCCTCCAGTGGCCTGATTTACTACATGGCTCACCAAAACCAGGTTGATTATGCAGCCCTACAGCTTTATGGGGGACAGCTCCATTTCTCATTTGATTTAGGCAAAGGAAAAGCAGTAGCTCTTCACCCTGCTGTTATCAGTGATGGAAAATGGCATACGGTAGGTGGTTGCCAATCTTGTGCTCCATTTTCTCTTCCCTGGAGGTACTGGTATGGATTTTGCCTGCCTTTTCTGTATGCCTTCTGTGTTGCAAAAGTGAACTGGTTCTAACCCAATTGTGAAGTAATTCAGAAAACTTTTATTTGATAATTATTTCCTTTTAAAATTGTCATTAATGGTACATCAAATCCATCTTCCAACTACTGTCAAGTATCTCAAGCTATTTAGGAATTAAATAGTTCACCAACTGTGTAGTGATGGTCATCTTCAACAAAGAAGGACCTAACAGAGAGGTGTAAAAAAATCTGACCTTTTCCACAGAGAGCTTTCAATGCATTATGTCACCAAAGACCTGCGCTTCAGCGTGTTACAGAGTGACAGAGATTTGTGGGTGCTCAGTTTCTCTTTTCTCCCACTTACTTATTGCCTGAGCATGTCATGGCAGCTAGTGACAACAGAGAGCCACTGTCTTTCCTTTCCTTGGCTGAGGCAGCATGAGAAAGGGGGACATTTGAAATGAATGGAGGACTTGTCTTAAGGAGAGTTTAAGGAGAAATTATGTCTACAGCTTGGAGGTGTCACATAGCACTCAGGGCCTTTGGCACAAAGACTGCGTCAGTCTCTATTGGCCCGGTTCCTCTGAGCAACCCACCTGCTACTGGCTCTGGCTTTCTTTGTGAGAAATGACAGGAATTTTTTGAAGTAACTCTGAGGACATCACTTTTCCTAAAGACAGGTGAGGATAACAATATTCATCCTGCTAAGCTGCCCCTCCCTTATCCATATGTGAAGCCTTAACTCTAGGAAGTGGCTTCTGTGGGACCAAGTGATTCATGACACAAAGCTGCCACCTTTCCTAGGTGCCTTGGGAATCAGTGGAGTTTTTTGCTTTTCATAATAATCAGCAGAAGAAAAACCAGCAAAAATAACATGAAGAAGGGAAATGTGAACTTCTGTCAGAGATATCACAGTTAAGCTCTGCTGCCTACCCTGAAACGAAGAACGCTTCAGGACTTACAGCTGCATGTTTAAAATTACACATATTCACATAAAACTCATACTGACACTATCCACATTTTAAGAGATGAACAGATTCCGTACAAGAGCTGACCTATCTTTACTACCCAAGACATAAAAGCAGGAGCTTCAGCCTTCTTCAGAGATTAGGGCTGAGTCACACCACTTCCCAGCTGGGGGTGATCATTGCAGTCCCTCTGCAATCAAGATAAACTAATATGCATTGCTACTGAAAGAACCACTACTTCTTTTCATTCTCTGCCCTCTGCTCATACCACCCTGCTTTACCCCTTTATCTCCTTACCAGCCCAAATGTTCATGAAACTTTGTGTTGAACCTAGTCATGATTCTGAGTGGGGCTAAAAGTAAACAGAAAAGAATAAATGCCTAGCTGACTTCCCTCAGCCACATGTGAGTAATTGTTTTAGGGCAAGGAGGGCACAGGGACATGAGTGAACAAGATGGGCAGAACTGGAAAGCTTTTTGGCCGTAGCAAATGTAGCACTGCCCATCATAAAATGACATCATAGGAATGTGCACTTCAGAGAGCTGAGATGGCTCAGCTGTTGGGCAGCACAATAATTGCAGGAGACCTGCACAGGACGCCTTTCTCCAAACTCAGTGACGTATCCATACCCTAAGGCAATAAACCGGTGATTTAAAGAAATGATGAAACACTGAAAACCTTAGGCAGGACAGTATGAAATCATTGTGAGCCCTTGGGAAGGCAAGAAAGCTGTTTAACTGCTCAGTTGCATTCAGAAATGGTCTCAGCCTCAGGAAGAATTTCAAGAGGGTGCCTCAGAACAGAATGTTGAAGCAGTTGAACCACTAAACAATTGTCTTGCTTATTCCTATGGCACATGATGACTAGGTAACCACTTTAGCTTACTTGTTTATGTTTGTATGCTTTCCTTTTTTTCCAGATAAAGACAGAATATGTTAAAAGAAAAGGCACACTCATTGTGGATGGACAGGAGTTGGTAGCAGTCAATGCTCTGGGAGATGGTAGCACCTTGGACGTGGAAGGGAAGCTCTATGTGGGGGGACTCCCCTTAGACTACGTGCCAAAGAATCTTGGGAATGTAAGAAGGTTTGGGGTGGGGGCTGTCTCCAGCATTTTGCAAGACTAGAATGAGCATGATGCAGCAAACCCATCTAATTCAGCATCCTGTCTCTGACAGGCTAAAAAGAAGTACTTAGGGAAAGAAGCAACAGGGAAAGTAATGACCCTTTACCAGATAAATCTTTCTAGCATTCTATGGCTTAATGACTCCAGCTACAGCTTGTATCCTTGTGTGTTAGTAATAGCCCTTAACAGTACTTTTTTTCATTCTGTTTCCCTGTTTAAAATGGATAAAGAATATATGTTCCTGTCTTTCATAGTATAAGGTAAAAACATGACCTACAATCTCAGACATTTTGGTACCTGAGTCCTACTGCATTCAAACAGAAATTAGGTGCCTTAAATATCTCTGAAAGACTGGGTTTAGCTGTCTTTAGATAAAAGCATATTTTTAATACATGCTTTTAGAGGGCAGGTTTTTGTCACCTTCCTCCTTGTGTAGCCCATTATATCAACGAGGATTCCAGTGATGATGGTAATGTTTCTCATAGAATTGTAGAGTATCCTGAGTTGGAAGGGATCCTCAAGGATCGTCGAAGTCCAACTCCCAGCCCTGCACAGGACACCCCAAGAGTCACACCACGTGCCTGAGAGCATTGTCCAAATGCTTCTTGAACTCTGTCAGGCTTGGTGCTGTGACCACTTCCCTGGGGAGCCTGTTCCAGTGCCCAGCCACCCTCTGGAGTGATTCAGATGGATCTTTTTGATGAAGAGAACTTGCAAAATGTCATACAAAAATCTTGATTACTCATTAATTTGCTGAAGCATGTTTGGAATGTTGTCACTGTTGGGTGTATCTGTATATTACAGACAGTGTATACTCTGCTTCTAAACAGTTTGATTTTGACTCTAAGACATTATGTACCTTACATAATTATATGTAACAATAGAAATTTAATTATGCAAATATTTTAGATTCTGCTGTGTTTTGTTCAGATAATATTTTATCTACAATAACATCAGGTGAATCACTAAGAGTGCGTTGCAGCAGTTTATACTAAACATTATTTCTTATGTTTCCAAATGCTTAGGTTACTCACAGTATTCCTGCCTGCATTGGTAGCATGACAATTAATAGCAAACAACTGGACAACGAGAGTCCTGTCTCCATCTTTGCTGTGAATAAATGCTATGAAACAGTGCAGGATGGTACTTTCTTTGATGGAAGTGGCTTTGCTGCTCTTGGTAAGTGTCATTAAATGAAAACAGTACCTTACTGAATTAACGTTAATGAAAACATACTCCTTGTAGGTCCTACTGGAACTGTGTATAATTAACTGACTCCTCACACAGTGAGTGCATGCCTTGCATATGGATTTCTAACTGAGTCCCTTTACTCCATACATCCAAAAGTGGTCATTTCTGCAAAGCGCTATCTTGCACAAATAAAAGAGCTAATGATTTTAGCACTGGGAAAGAAATGAACTACATCTTTCTTCAGCTAAGAATATTCATGATGTTAAGGTCTGGTAAGGAATATGAAGACAAAAGACTTGTGAAGTAACATGAAGGATTACATTTGTGTTCTTCACTGTTTCTTACAAATGAGATAGAATGGATTAAATCTGAATTAATGGAAAGAAACTTATTTGGGAATTCATATTTTCCAGTAAAAAATGGGAATTATGACTTTGGAAAACTTATTTTCCAGAGGTTCTGCAAGGTCATATTCCAGCAGCATAATTAACAAGCTTTTTAGACCTTTTAATGGTAATGTATATATTTTACTTTGTACTGTGGGTCACAAGTCTTCTGCTAGAAGCTTTTAACTTCTTTTCAGTCAGAGAAGGCTACAAAGTGCGGTCTGATGTGAACATCACCCTGGAGTTCCGTACGACAGCGGTGCACGGGGTTCTTCTCGGGGTCAGCAGTGCCAAGGTCGATGCCATTGGACTGGAGATTGTACATGGCAAGGTAGGCTGCCCTGTGCAGGCACACTCATGTCGCAAAGCTTGTTTGAGACTGGGAGGCTGAAACTGTTGGAATGCACGAAATACACACCAGTGAAGTGTGATGGAGGCAACTTCCCACAGAACGAATACGAGATAGACTTTGTCTCAGGGTTTCTCGTTGCCATCATATGATAAAATGTGCGATTAGCAGAAGTCACTGGAACTTTTTGGATTTTTAATTAGTGTAATTTATGTTAGTGTGCAGCCACTCTGACCTCCTGTACTACATACCTTGTATATTAGACCAAATATATATCTTTTTTATAGCTTAATACTTTTTCTGCCATAAAGTTATCCTTGTCCTTGAGAAAAATACTGCATATACAATGCACACTGTTTTGTAACCTCTTCTTCAATATTCATGAGCAATTAACTCATTCTCTACTTCTGCTGGCCATTATGCTCCATAAACCTTTCAAGAATCAATATACATAGTTCTCCAGTTATGTCTCGCATAAAAAAATATACACTTGATTGCTCTTAAGTATTTGTTTTTGCAGAAATAGCTCATTTTTTATTCAAAGCCTCCTAGCTAGAAACAGTGTTAAATACCACTGTTTCTGTGGGACATACTTTCCCAGTTAATACTTACATACTAATCCTCACCACAGAGTTGAGGAAATGTCTGCTGCTTTGAAAAATAAATACATGAAAAAGATCAATACATTTATTGGCAATGGCAAGTGCTTTCAGGCCATTCTTCTTTATCTTCAGTTTGATACAGTGAATCTTCTTTCAGATCTGAAGTCTCTGTGAAAAACATCTTGATTCGTATTTGTAAGAAACATTGAAATCCCTAGTGAAGTGTATCAATTTTATAGGTAGATCTAAGTGGTTTAGATTTTAAAAAACACTTTAATAAGGATCTACTCTAGCCATCAAAGTAAACATTAATCGTGCATATTGCCAAGCATTTAAAACGGAAACCTCTGCACCAGCGTGATTGTGCTTTTATCTAGGCAGATTAGTTCATGTATTCTTACTTTGTATCTTCATTGACATCTGGCTGTTTGCACAGGTTTTATTCCATGTCAACAATGGAGCTGGCAGCATAACGACTACATATGAACCAAGAGGCACAAATAGTTTGTGTGATGGGAAATGGCACAAGCTTCAAGCAAACAAAAGCAAACATCGCATTTCGCTGATAATTGATGGGAATTTGGTTCACACTGATAATCCCCACATCCAGTCAACATCTGCAGATACGAACAATCCCATTTATGTTGGAGGTTATCCTGGTAGGTACAATAATATTTCCCTTCCCTTCTGTCCCTCCCACGCTCACTCTCACAAGAGTGACTCAACACGTGCTCCCTTTTGGTTTGCCAGGGGAATCTGTGACTGTGTACAGCTCAGCTGTTGCTTCGTATTCTGCTAGTTTCTATTTTAACTTCAAAAACACCCTTGAAGAGTGGGTTTCTCCTCTGTTTTTTCCTCTCATCTTCCATTGTCCCCTGGGAAGAACTATTTCTGCAAACTCTGCCAAGTTACTGCCATGCACGGCTTATGCTTGGAAAGAGCAGTGACTGTCCATGCTGGGATGTCACAGTTCATCCAAACATGAATGGAACTTGATGCTCCTCAGGTGTTAGTTTTATCTCTCATTTCAGAGGGGGGAGAAGTTTAATAACCTGGATCTTTGTATTTTTTCAGTTTGGTGGAAATAGGTTTTACATATTTCATGTTTGTTTTTCAGCTGATGTGAAGCAAAACTGCCTCACAAGCAAGAGCTCATTCCGTGGCTGTTTGAGGAACCTTGTTTTGACCAGGGGCCAACATACAGAATTGTTTGACTTTAGCAGAGCTTTTGACCTGCGTGGAGTGTTTCCTCATTCCTGCCCTGGGGCTGAGCACTGAACTGTAGCAAAAAGTCTGGACTGAGAGAGGGTTTGTTTTTGTTGATCTGTTATTTTGCATTCTCATTTCGTAATGAAAAGAGAACTGCTAAGAACCTGCATCTTTTTGATTTTTCTGGTTGTTTTCCAACTCAGGTCATTTATTTTTTTTAATCAGAAGCTCTATGTCTTCATTTTAACTAAATGGTTTTAAACAACAAATACCTCTACAACAAATTTTAATGGCATTAATTGGGTATTTTTCTTTTGGGAATTTTTATTAATCAGTGTTTACAGTATGTTTTCTTTTGATTACTTGACAGTATTTCATTTTATTGTGTCTTGGCTGTTTTATAAGAAGGTAATAATTTTGGACCACATAATAAAACTACAATAAATGGTGCATTATTTCATGTAGTCCATGTATTTTAGTTAGAAGAAAAAGAGATGGAAGGCTGAGAAGTTACAAGTATGCCCAGTGCATACTGGGAGGTTGGAACTAGATAATCTTTAAGGCTTCTTCTAATCCAGGCCATTAAATGATTCTGATTCTATGAAATGTAAGTGGACATAGTCCAGCAGAGGGAGCAGGAGACTGACTAAAGGCGCATAATTTTGAAGGTCTCAGATTCAGAGTTTAATGAATACAATTTTCTTAGTTACACTTCATAGGGTAGCTCCAGTTCCTTTTCCTTCTGCTTTAATATCCAGTGCTTCTGATGCTCATTATAGATACATAGGCTAGAAGGATTATGTTCCTGTTTATGCTTTCATGGAATCAGCTCCAGGACAAGCAGCATCTCTATGGCACAGAGATGCCTATGAAATGATGTGTTGCTGAAGAAACAATTTGGGTCTTATCTGGGAAAAACTATATATTTTGGCAATGAAAACTAATGCATCATTCTTTGGAAAACAGTATTTCTTACAGGACACAGGGGGGGCACTTTTGAGGCCAGCCTGCAGTTGTATCTTTGTCTTTTCTTACCATGCCTGCCTCTGTTTCTAAAATGAGTTTTCCAGTAGTTGCTTTTGAGCCAGGTTTGGGGGATGTGTGCTCAATCTTAATCAAGTAAGGACATCCATTCATTAACTGGCCAGATCACTGAGCAGTGGCAAATGTGTCTCATACTTTAATATGCATCTGTAATAAACACAGTTCTTTGCAAGTCACTTCCATCTCGGTTTTTTTTTTTCTCTCTTTGAACTAGCAGTATTTTTGTTTGCTCCTTCCAATCTTATTTGGCTTTTACTATGCATTTGTACAATTTGTTCTAAAGTTAGCTTTTCTCCATGTATTTTGTACTAGTTTAAAAAATACTGGCTGAAATGAAACTCCAAAGCAGTTTGCCATTGCTTTCAATGAGGCAGGATTCCAAGCAGTGTTTTGTACATTGCATCAAGGTAGCCCAAGAGAAGAGCTCTTGGAGCAAAGAGTTACTCCACTTCAGCAAGGGTGGCAGAACATGGTCCTCTGTACAGCTGCTGAGGTGCTGTAACAATACAGTAGCTTTTAAAACAGATACACCACTGCTTTTTGTAATTTCTGCCCCCTCCTTCTATCCAAAATACAGGTGTTTAGATTTGAAGAGCTGGCTTTGTTGCATTGCTTTTATTTTTGACATGGATACAATACAATGGACACACTCTGCTGTACAAATACACTTACATGTTGGCATACTTCAACAAAACACGTAACATAATGAGGATTGTAAGGGAAACGTACATACAAACACTTCACTTTGATTAGTGGCATTGTATTATTTTCCAGAGAAGACACACATTAATAGAAACCCACTGAAAAATAAAAATGAAACACCGTGTGTTTGTATCTGTTGTCTATTAACCCCAATATCTGATCTCACAACGTTCACATTACAAGCATAATTTAGGCAACGTGGTTTGGATAAAATTTCATCCATATCCCAAAATATGTATTTTACTAGATATTTTTTTGAAATTTCAAATCTTGCCTCATACAAAAAGAAATACTTTGTCAGTGTTAATGTGAAATTGATAATAGATTAAGTAGTAAACGTCTAAGCCAAACTATTTTTCCTGGAAAATGCAGAGTGAGGTAGTTAATATTATACATGGACACAGACACATTTGCACACATGCACACTTTCTAATGACATTCGCTGCATATACAGGTTAAAGCATTCCAGTCTGTTTTACAACACCTGCTTTTTACAATACTCTCTCTCTATGTGTTGATATGCAAAATGCTGTCCTTGTAGAACCGTGGAGTATGTAAATGCTTGAGGCATCTTTGGAATTTCAGTAAATTTCTCCCTGCTTGCTACCATTTTCTTATTAATAGCTTTCCACATATGTTACTTTTTGTTAGGTGACAATCCTCTTGTAACTTAGTTTTGACTTCAGCTTCTGTTAGGAGGAACAAAATTCCTCATGCCTCCACCAGCATCTTGAAATGTAAGACTTAAAGTTGAGACCTCATATTTCAAAATGCCACTGAGCTTCTTCCATTTGTCTGCTGCATATTAAATCAAGTTAGTGTACCAAAACAATACAAAACAACTTAATGTGGAACAGTATTAACCACTACACATGGGTCATTAGGGCCATTTGTATCAAAAGAGAATTCTGACATTCTGTTTCAGAGACAGGAGGTATTTGGCCACGCTGTAGTAGTCTGGGTACGTTATATAGAATCTGGTTCATCTGCTAATGTGCATGTCTTATAATGTTACAAGCAGTTTTAGCATAAAACAAGAGCTCACAGGGTGGATTTTATTACATCATATTTGACTTTCCTAAGTTGCAAAGTGGTAAAAGTCTTGCAAAATCCTCTTGTATTCTATACGGAACGCAAGGAGATCTATTTCAGAAATAACATTGATGAGGTCCAGAACACGCTGAGCAAGTTGCGGCGTGAACAGAGGGCTGCTCTGTCTTTTCCCTTGCACAGCCATTGAAAACACAGAGTGAAGTGAGTGGGCAAGATGGAGGAGGTCAGTGCATTTGTCTGAAAGTATTGTAGAAAGTTAGCTCATTTGCTATGACATTTCAAATTATTTTCTTAATGTTTAGGCTTTCTGTGTAGTCACAGAACCCCTTTTAGTTGGCTACAGATACAATGATGCTTAGCATTTATATGATTCTCTTTGTATTCAAAGCACTTTCCATATAAAAAGCCTTTGCCAAGTTTGTTCTTCCCAGATGGATGTTTATAAATCCTGATCTGCTCAGGGAATTGTTTGGCTGCATCTGAGGGAAGAATTTAACTCAACTAATTCTCATGTTGCCTTTATATGGAAAGTACTAGTCCTGCTTTACAGCTGACAGACAAGGGCAGCGTAAGCAGAAAGAGCTGTCCATCGCCACAGAGGGAACTAAAGGGTATTGGGAGCAAAGCACGTGACAAAACATTTATGCTTAGTCCTATAAACAAGCCACAGACCTACTATCTCTTGTATACTTGAAATAAATAGTTGTCAAAATAAGGAGTGTATTTTATAATACAACTGTCCTGTTTTTTTTCCTGGCTGCAACTCTGTCTCCTTTAGTGTTAAGAAGAAAAAGGAAAAACAAAACAAACAAAACAAAAAACCAAACCAACCAGAAAGTTAAAAATGTCGCTGTTTTAAAAAAAATGAAGGGATAATGTTGCTAAATTTTTATCATTTTTTATCAAGAAGGTAAGAAAGAAGACAGGATTTGCCCTCTGTAGACATTATTGTTGCCGGTGAAGTTACTGATTCCATGTTGATTTCTTTCACTGACCTCTAACAATGAAAGTTAACTACTGGAGAAGACGATCAACTTGACACATTTTAGAGGCTCTGTTTCTGGTTCAGATCTTCATTGCACAGCTTCAGCAGAGCATCACAAGCTACAGGCTTTCTCTGCAGGACAGCAGATTTTATGTTCACCTGGAGGACTTGGTTCAGAGCACTTTTACATCGCTATGTAATAAACAGAGCTTCTGCCTTATTATCCCTGTGCCCGGATCAGGAACAAAAATCATTGCTCAGGCTGGGGCTGGTTTCATTGTGCAACATCATCATCTAATGATGGGGACTTTGCAGTTCAGTTGGAGGCATTGGTTCCCACCTACTGCATACGACACAGATGAAAAAATACTTGCTGTTTTCCAGAGATTTGTGATTTCCCTACTCAACAAACCTCCTTTAGTTCAGCATAGCCTAAAGTGAGATGACCAAGTGAAGAACATTGCTTGCTCTTGTGACTAGCTCCAAACCAGACATCCTGCCTGGCATTCCCACTGCAGTTGCAGCCCACTATTCTCTTGTCAGCCTGTGTGTTTTCTTAAACTGCATGCCAGCTGCAATTTGCTATGTATTTGTAAAACCTCCAGCACAACTGGGCCTAGTTTGGCTATGGTTTTAAAGACCTAATGTGTAAATTATTAAATCCCTTTTCTCATTGGAAGCCCTTTTTCTTCTCCATGCTGTATTATACAAGACCTGAACAAAGATCTCTCTTGTCGATGGAGCTGAAGAGTATAAAAATTGCTAACATATTAAAGCTAAAATAAACAGAATAAAAAGAATTAGGTTACAAATTAGAAACTATAATGTGTAACAAAAAAGGTGATGACTGTAAGTGGCACCATTAACATCTCATAGTCTCGCATTACACAGATTTAATTCTGAGAGTATCAAGTAAAAGGCAGAGCTAGGGGCATATGCCCCTTCTTACCTAGCTCTTTGTCTCCTGAAACTTGTGTGACAGGGGAAGGGAGGAGAGCATGGTTTGTGGTGTTACAATAGCACACAGCTAAGGGATCCAGAGAGATGATTTTGGAAGACTCGTAGTGAGATATACAGTGGTACATACATTGAGCACTACAGTTGTCTATAATTCCTCCTCCTGCCTCCCTCCCCCAGTATCAGGTATTCATGAGGAGTGACTGAGAGACACAAGTATTGCAGTAACACACACTGTATGGGTTTACTTTCAGGAGAAAGGTTTGGTTTTCACACAGCTGTCTTGGCACTGCTGCATGTTGAGCTCCCGCCTTCCACGCCTGACAGACACCTTCTCCAACGTCTCTGTCGTGCTTCTGTGTTATGCTGTGGTCGGTAGCGTTTCATTCATCTGATGCCACTGCATTATTTCCAAAAATCTGTGTTCTAACACCAGGTCAGGAAACTAACAACTCATATGCAACAGGTTGTTTTCTGTGCACCGTACCTTGGTGTGCCCTCCTCACCTCCTGGGCCAACTGGCACAAGCGTAATCCATATGAAAGTGTAACTAACGTGATATTTTTGTGATGGTTCAGAAGCTGGAATACCAAAAGTACTATGTGCTGACCATCAGTTGGACAGTACAGTAGGAAGGAATGATGTCCTGTAGCTACCATTCTGTTTTGTCTCTTCAAGAGCTGCTTAAAATGACAGGCATCACTCTTGTCCATTTGGCTTTTTTCCAGTATACTGCTGCCTTCTGCTTCAGCTGGCTTTTGGTTTTATCACCCATTCTGCCTGAGGATTTGCACGGTAGACATCTAACATGAATGCATCTGGATCCAAGCAGTGCTGACCTGAAAAAGAAATTGTCAGCTATGAATCACAGGATGTTCTGAGCACATAGGAACAGAGCTGTGTTAAAATGTCCTTGAACGTTTCTCTGACTTGCACACAGCAAGCCTAGTTCGGTGTGTCCATCCAGCTAACATCTTGCCTGGATACAGAGAGGGCCTTTGGTAAATCTGCCAGTGATTTTACTCTGTGAGAGTCATGAATTCACTTTCACTTCCAGGCAGGATGTCCTGCATTACACGGAGTTATGGACAAGACATTTAGTCAAACGGTGAATATGGTCTCTTTAGAAGCATCAACAACACTGTTAGTGTAAGTGCTACAGTATGGAGGGGTTTATTTCTTTGGATTTACTGAGCTGGAATTACAACTCTGACTTCTCTTCTACACTATCTTTAAGTGCTGAAAAAGTAGCTCTGTAAACAATGTTCCCATCCAGTAGGATCTTGTAAAGAAATGCAGGGGCTGTATCAAGGTTTTCAGTAGTTGACAATTTGCTGGTTAAAAAAAAACAAAAACCCTCTGAACTCCAGCTGTTTCATTAGCTGGTGATTGGGAAGTTGTGGCTGCCTTTGCCAGAACGAGGCATTTTGTGCCTCTTAGTTGAGTAATAAGGCAATAAATTCTAGAGTTAAGTTGATTTGTTGGACTATATTGCATTTACATGGGGTAATGAAGTCATTTAACTGGTGAGGTTACTTTGCTGTGACACAAGATTATGGTAAAATTTTTGTACGGTTACTTATCAGGTCACTGGGGTCCTAATGATTTTATTCAAGTGAAAGCAATATAAATGAATTAATGCATAATCAGTGGCTAAGGTACCCTGAAGGATCTAGGACTATAAAAATAATTTTAAGTGAAAATGCAAATTAAATGTCCCAATTTTTTAAAGACCATGGTGGGAATATTCAGGATTGTTTCACAAGGAAAGGATCTTTTTTCTGTTTTAGTATCAGTTGGTCATCCTGTTTAGACAGGCAAAACAAATCACTAATCCAATTTCGTTTTGTGGTATCATCAGTAATAAAGACTGATTACTGATTTCTGCTGAAGTAAATCTGTGATGTTTTGTAATAGCTTTACAGAAACTCTTTAGAGCTGAACCTAGAAGAAATAAGGAATAATCTAATCAGATAATTCACAACTGACTCCAGCACAGCATCTGGAATTTTGGTATGAACAGAGAAAGGAGAGAGCCAGGATTGTGTAATATCAAATTGAAATCTGTTTTTTGACCTTTAGGCCAGAAACTTGTGGGGCAAGCCACTGTTGTTATTATAAGAAATGTCATTGCATGAAACAGAAGAAGACAAAAGCCCTATTGCAAGGTATCTGCAATCTCATTAAAGTACACAGATTAGTGTGAGTATAGAACACCCATACGTGCAGTGGCTGAATTCTCAGTTCTGTGGGTTTTTATTTGTGGGAGGTTAACACTTACATACAATAAGGAAGAAAGAGGTCTTGGAAAAAGGCTTGACAGCAAGGTGGAATGTGCTTGCAAGAGGAAGACTAAGGATCTCTTAGCCATGGAGAAATGCTCAGTTATGAGAGTGAGAGAGGTAAGCAAAAGGTCAGATAAATTTGGCAAGACTGTAAGAAGTGCTGCTGAGATCCAGCCGCTGGGTTCATTCTCTCCTGTGGGGTGCCCCTCCAGCCATGCTGGAGTTGGAATAAATAATGACATTGATTTTAACAGCTTTTGGGTCAGGCTCCTTTTCTCCAAATGGACTGGAGGGTAGGAGAGACCCAGCTGTGTCAAAATAGTGCTGCCCTGAGGTGTTTTAGGAGGTTAAGGGCATTCAGAATTAATTTTCAAAATTGAGACCTACCTATATTTCCTCCAATTTCATGTAAACTTTGGATCTGGCCTCTCACGTTCTGTGATGATCCACGGCTAGGATGGAAAAAAACCTTTCAGTTTGTCTTTCTGTTATTACCACTGCCTTATCACCCACCATCTATGGTAAGCTAAAGCTTGTTTTTTTCCCCGCTGTGAACTGCCTTATCAAAAGCAACAACTTCTACCAAATGGACCACTGCAGAATAATGAATCTGCTGCAGAGGTAGATTACTGCATCACAGTCAACTAAACCTCCTGTATTATTTACTTTATATTATTTATTCAAAAAACGGAATTATGTGGTAACATGGGAAGACTTTGCAGGAAAGACTTTCAGACACAATATACCATTTCCCATAACTGTTAATAATTACTACCTTACAGAAATAAAAACATTTTAGACTTATGGACAGATGTAAAACAACCTCTTTGGTTTCTCTATGTGGCAAGTCTATAAAATATATGTTTAATGTACGTTTTTAGTAGTGATGTAAGGGAGGGCAGATTGATTCTGTATAGGAGCCAATTATTAAGTAAAATAAAAAGAGAAAGATCAGTGGTTAAAATTTTTTTGACCAACATAACCATAAATTAGCAATTTTAGATTAGAAAAAGAGTTCTTGTAACACAATGAATCTTTGAAGAGGGAACAATCTATTCATTTATAGTTCTGACATTGTTGTTCAGGAAAACAAAATATTCTGCTTTACCCACCTGTTTTCACAGTGGAATCGAGCCAGGATGTCTTTGGCTTTTGTTTGGCTGTTGAGTTGAATTGCCATAGAGACTTTTGAATGCAGTGGAGCATAAACTCTTATCACCCCCTCGGGTATGTCAGACTGCAAGTATGGAGGAAAAGTGACAGCTCCCTAAAACCAATATTCAATAGAGTAAGTCTAAGGCAAATACTGCTCTAGCTCCATTCGGAAGCAGTTCTGCAACCTCATTTTGAAGTTGCTTGCAAAAATCACTGTCCTGCATTCACTTGGCTATTCAAAAGACATTTACAGTCATATAAATGCAAATTTGTAGAAACAAATCAGATACAACACAAAGACACAAACTCTTTGGTAAGTATCACATAAATGAACATAGGGTAAAGCCCTTGAATTGTAACTTTAACTTATTTCTGTTAACATTGGTCGGTGAACCAACTGCTTATTTAAAAACATAAAAATTATTAAGAGTATCTGTTCTTCCTTCTAAAGATGAAATTCTCCTGAGGCATAAAGATCCAGTTCTCTGTTTCTGCTTCCTATATCTTCAACTAGATTGAAGCGTATGTACAGTAAAACATCAAGTACCATATGGTTTCTGTTAATTTGAAATTTGACCCTGTGTAGGGTTCAAATGATCATCTATGAAGTTTATGCACTCTTCCATGATTAATGGTGGATAAATCAATTAGCGAGGTTTGCATTCCAGTTCTAATCCAGTTAATACCATGCTGACCAGAACACAATAGTCTCTCCAGTCTCTGTCTCTGTGTAATTTAGAACATCTGAGACCTGGGGATTGCGTTAAGTGCTCTCAACATTAAACTCAGTTATCCAAACAGAGTTTGCCTCCAATTTACCCTTCATATTTCAGCTCCTTTCCATGGCTAACCCTCATTTTTATTAGATATAAAACCAATTACTCCGATCAATGGACTTGTCTTCCCGAAGGTGCAATGACTGCAGTAATTGACTCCCCTCAGAGAAAGAGACTATCCGTGTTCATCCCAGGCTGAATTTAACTTTGCAGCATGGCGGTCTGCACTGCCGTTTTAAACAAACATCTCTGTCTCCATGTGCAGCACCAATGTATGTCCTACCCTACCTAAAGTATTTCAGTCAGTGCTGGCAAATTCTTGAGGAAGGTGAATTAGAATGGATTCACCATTCATACATAACATTTGTCTTTCCACTTTTTCCCCCCATACATTACCTTCTGCATTTTCTCTCTTGTCTGTACTAGGTGGCTCATTCTCTATTTCTTATAACCTTGTGATATTATTCCTTCCAATTTGTCTTTTCTTTTGTTCTTCAAGACTATTCTTCAACAACTATAGAGTCCTTTACCATTTCCTTGATTACTTCTCTTACAATTAACCAGTCTTCATTTTTTAAACATTCATGGAAGACTCTAAATACTTTCTCTCCAGGTTGTTTAAGGTAGTTACTACACAGAAATACATGTAAGTTGCTACAGGGACTGTGTATGTTGTGCATAGAGACACGACATGCCTGGTTGCCCAAATTGTATGTTGCACCTAATATGTAAGATAATTTTAGTTGTCTATCAAAGCAGCATACCCCAAGTAAGTTCCTAATCTCTGTTTCTAGGCAGTGGAGAAGAGTTGGTGGCTTTAAGACCTTCAAAGAAAGGTTTTTCTATCAGATTTTCATAAGCCCAAACCACTTCTAGAGCCCTGGAAATCCTCAAAAGTATCCACCTCTCTCCTCTGACTATACAGGGAATAACAACACAATCTATTTCATTGGGCACTTAACATTTAGACCCAGTTTATGTGTCTATGGTAGGCAAACTGAATTTTCTCTCTGCTTAGGAAGTTAGTGCAAAGATCTAAGACTAAAGCTTGCAAGGAGAATTATCAAGTGTCCTGTACCAGGACATGAATAAATGCAATTAATCCTAATAGGGACCATCCTACTACTCAGCCACAGATCCATGCATTTGTTGAGTATCTACAAGTCACTGCTGTCAGGGACAGTCCACATATAACCATTTCTTATGAAACAGGTTGAAAACTAGGATGTGTTTGTAAACAGCTTGCAGCTTTGGCTGCTGGAAATCATTCTGCCTTCCTCACCTTTTCTCAATCAATTCCCAAAGCTTTGTCTTATCAGGATGTTGGACTGGGAAGCACACCTTTCAAGATCACTCTCAAATCAGCTTATTTTGTATGACAAAATTTCCTCCCCACATCCAGAATCTTTCATGAGATAAAGGAGAGAGGCTGTTGAAAGCTGCCCTTGAAACCTGTATCTTTTTATCACACCTCTGGTCTTTCAGGTCTCTCCCGTTCCATGGTCTTTCTCCTCAGAAGTTTTCTCACTCCTTTGTCAAACATCAGCTGTCTCTTGCTATTGTTCATTGCTGCCTCATTCATTTTTCTCACTTGGGAAATCAGGAAGGATGGGACCTAAAGGGAAGAAACCAGATCTGAGAAAATATAGTAATTTTTCCCCAATGTGCTGGGTCTTTGGAAAGGCACCAGATTTTAGGCAGCAGAAACTCTGTTTATTCCTAGAGGATACATGCAATCAGTAGCTTCCTCTAATGATCTACAGAAACTGTAGATCATCTTTCACGTCATATGAAACTTTAAAGTGATGTTTGCAGCTGCAGGAACTTTATTAGGAGGTGGTCTTTGCAATCCCCATTATACCCTCTGTCTGTTATGAGGAAACAAGCTGAGAGTGTCAGTATCTTCATGCCAACCTTCAGAAGCCCAAAAAGTAGTACACACTTTTGGCCCATTTTACTGTGGGCCAGACTTTAAACAGACACCTAATCTCATTCAAGTTTAGACACATCACCTACACATCCAGATTAAATCACTCTTCTACGCATTACACTGCATAAACAATGGTGTGGGGCAGGTACTTCCAGAGAGCAACTGATGCTAGAATAGATTTCTTAGATATGTGAGGTAACTCACAATCCAGAAATATCTGTCAGGGTGTCTCATTCTAGATATGGAAGACTCTAGTCAGTTTCCAAAGAAACTGTTTCTCCTTGGAAGTTCAGTTTGTTCTGATTTCTGCAGATCTCCTGCACATAGCAAAATACTGCACTGTAATGGAACCATAAAGGAGGAACCAGCACTACTCACTGTCCACAGGATGTCCTGGTACCGAATTAAAAGCCGCACGATGTGTGCGGTGGTGGCAGCTGCTTGCATTTCTTGTTGGTTTGCACGTTTCCCTTTGTAGATGAAGAGGTTTGGCGCAACAATCATAGACACGTTCCACAAATTCATCTTGTTTTTCCCTTCATTAACAACCACCTTCTTCAGGAACTGAAGAAAGGCCTGGGAAAAAACAATACTTGTTTAGTCTCAGGAAATAATTTACTTCTGAAATGCACTATTTTTAAATGCACATGTCTGGCTGCTATATTTGCACTTGGAGCTGAAATTTAGTGGTTTTTTTATTGCATTTGGGTTACTCTGATATTTGTTGTTACAACAACCTGTGTCAACCACAGAGGAACAGTTAATGTTATCAAAATACACATTAATAAATTATCTATCACCTAGAGCTTAATCCCAAATTTATAAGGCAAATATGGTGTCTACACTAAGGCTCTGAATCCTATAGTAGAGGTAAGATGTATACGTATGGTAAGGGAATAGTTACGTTCTTCATAGATTACCAAGTGTCCATTCTGATGTATCTGGCCAACGCTTTTTATATCACAGTCACTGGGGTGATTAGTCTCTCTTCAAATCTGCACCAGTCCCATATGTGAAACAACTGGAAATTTCTGCCAGCAACCCTCAGACTTTTATTCTGGGATAACAAAAGCAAGAAGAGCTAAGTGGTTGTTCACTGATGTTACTTCTGCACATGCTTGGCAGAGTCGAAGGAGATTAATTTCCACTTTTGGGTAGTTTATTCAGAATTTTGCTTGAATGACTAAATAGCACAGACTGCAGCTATGGTTAGAGTTGGGGTCTACCAATGAGTCCTTCTGCAACATTGTTCTGGTTTCAGCTGGGATAGAGTTAATTTTCATCCTTGTATCTGGTACAGGGCTGTGTTTTGGATTTAGGATAAGAATAATGTTGCTAACAAACTGATGTTTTAGTTGTTGCTAACACACTGATGTTTTAGTTGTTGCTACGCAGTGTTTACATTTAGTCAAGTGTAATCTTTAGCTTCTCATGCTGCCCTGCCAGCAAGGGAGCTGGGGCTGTACAAAGCGTTGGAAGCAAGCCTGGAGAGCTGACCCCCAAGGGATATTCCATACTATATGGCATTGTGCTGAGTATCTAAACTGTGGGGAAAACTGGTCTGGGCCCACTACTCAAGAACTGGCTGGGCATCAGTCAGTGAGTGGTGAACAACTGCACTGTGCACCACTTGTTTGGTGTGTTCTAAATAATTTATCATTATTATTTTCCTTTTCTTTTCTGTTCTATGAAACTGTTTTTATCTCAACCCACGAATTTTACTGGTTTTTCAAATTTTCTCGCCCATCCCACTGGGCGGGAAGAGGAGTGAAGGAATGGCTGTGTGGTGGTGTGCTGGCTTTAGCTGGGGTAGAGTTAATTTTCGTCATGGTGACTGGTATGGGATTATGCTTGGGACTTGTGCTGAACACAGTGTTAATAACATAGATTTTTTTTTTTGTTATTGCTGAGCAGGATTTGCTCAGAGTCAAGGCCGTTTCTGCTTTTCATACTGCCATGTTGGCAAGGTGCATGAGAAACTGGGAGAAAACACAGCCAGGACAGGTGACCAAAGGGATAATCCAGACCATGTGACATCATTCTCAGTACAAAATGGTGGGGGGAAGATGAAGGAAGGGGGGGACTTTTGGAATGATGGCATTTGTCTTCCCCAGTAACTGTTACATGTGATGAAGCCCTGCTCCCCTGGTGATGGCTGAACACCTGCGGGCCCACAGGAAGTGGTGAGTTCCTTGTTTTGCTCTGCTTGAATGAACAGTTTTTGTTTTTCCTATTAAATTGCATTTATCTCAACTCATGAATTTTCCAGCTTCTACCCTTCTTACTCTCTCCCTGATCCCACTGATGAGGGAGAGAACGAGAAGCTGCATGGGTTTGGTTGCCGGCTAGGGTTAAACCGTGACAGGTATTAGCTGCCTCTTGGTTAAACCACGAAAACCATACCATTAAAACCACTGTCTTTGTACCCTGACATTGCAATTAAAACATTTTTACAAACCCAAGAATTACCAAATAGAAACTGTGCTGGAGAAGTTTCTAAAGTCTCATTATAGACAGAGAATGGAGCTGCGTAGAGAGTTTTGTCATCACTTCTATTTTTGTACAAAAGCCTAATAATAATTAAGACTACTCCTCTAGCATATGTTTTACATATGCAGCTCTATACAGAAATGAACTTTGGTAGCAGAAACAACCCCCAGTCTTTACAGTGCACTAGCAGACCTCCAGGTGCTTTGGAGACAGTTGCTGTTCTTGTCCCTTGTTACTGTATACATAAATACAGGTAAAGAAGGCACCTGAACTCATAAAGTTGTATCTAAACTGACTAGTGAAAGGCTTTCAGGGGTGGGATACCTGCGTGGTCCTGAGGAGCAGGGGAACGGATGAAATGTCTGGGGGTTCCCAGAAAGCTTGTTCACCCAGGTTTCCTTAACGTAGAAACAAGCACAAAGGTGCAACCCGTGTCTCTTAGGGTCAGGATATAACTGCAGTCAGTTCTGGGAGCTCCCAAGCACCCAAAATGCTTGTAGCCACTGTGTTTGTATGAGGAAGTAGTACATGGGGGTGGGCACGGGTTTGTAAGGCAAGCCAGCTGAGGGTGAGCTCCTGACATCTGTGCTACAGATGTATGTTTTAACTTTGGACTACTTCCTGCAGTCTGGGCAGGTGCCCTGGAAGCCCTTCCAGTACCAGGAGTGAACTAAGGAAGCTCCTAGAGGGCAGCTTCTCATTTGAATTCATCTTAGAGAATTTCAGTTATACAGAAAATCCAGAAACTGGACCTCCTTTGTCCAAACTAAGCGAGGAATGTGCCTCTTTGAAATGAGTGCTCCATAATAGTGATGCCTGAGATCCAGCAGTTGGCTACCCCCAGCAACTATTTCTTAATTGCTTGTAAAAGAAATGACAGCCAGGAAATTTGAACATCTTTTCAAGGAAATCATCAAAAACACAAATGAATAATTTCCTGGTGCAGCATCTGAAAAAAATGAGTCTCTCATTTAAAAGTCAAAAGCACCACAGATGGCAGGTGACAGCAAATGAAGAACTTACCTTGGCTGTGTCTCTGTTGGCTTCAGGCATCAGCATGATCAACAGATGCAAAGCTTGTAGCTGTAACTTGATCTTGGAGATTTCTAAGGACATGAATATTTAATATTTTTGAAATCCCAATTGCAATTGGTTTGTTCTAAAAACCTTGTGTGTCAGCAGTTCTAGAAATACCAACTAGTGCCTGGTTGAGACTAGCATGCTTAGGTGTTGATTAACCATACACTTTTCCCCAAATATAAAATCACCTTAATGAGTGGTTTTTCCTCATCATCTTGGATCTTTGTCACACGTGGACACAAGGCTCTATAAAATTCTATCTACATAGTAACAATCCAGTATTTTTTAGTACTAGCTAGTTTCCCTTAGGTATCTGTGTATTTGTTGTAGGGAATAAAGTCACTTTATTCTGCACAGACATCCCGTGTTTAGTCTTCTCCAAACTGCTGAGCCATTGTAACTGCATGCAGCCTGGGACTCACAAGGAGCACACTCAGGTGTGTGAAGTTTATGGGAAGAGGTCACCTCCTTCTGCCCTTTAAACTACTCATGGAGACACTGAAAGCGTGACTGCAACCTTATGTAAAGATCCTCAGTTTTCTGTACCAATTTGCTAATAAATTCACCATCCTGAGACTTTCAGTCCGTCCTAGCTCAAGTGACTTTACAGTGAAGTCATAGGTATGGCAAGGTACAATTGCATTCCTCTTGGAAGAGAAATGAACAAAATGTACTGAGATTGAGAGGGTTTATGTACACTGAAAACAAAGCCCAGCTGCCTGAACCCTTCTGTGCTCACACATATCTCTGTACCAATGGTCTGACCTCAACATAAACCTTAACAGAAATAAAATAGATCCAGTAGATCCAGTTGATAAAGAACAATGATTTGAATTTACCTTGCAGAAATTTTCATTTGTGAAACCTACAGTTAATGTGAATCAGAGTCTATACATGAAAATCATTGCTCAGTCATTGTTTACTTACAGGTTTCAAATTTTACATTAAAGAGTTGTGTTATTCACAGAACAAGCCTGTGCTGTTAGCTGAATGCAGACACCTTTCTCATTTGAAAACAAAATCTTGCAGAAAATTAAAATGTTTAGGCAAAGCACTGGGCCTGTTTTTCTCTCTACTTCAGAGAGAGAAAAAAATCACATGACTTTATATACTTCAGAGAGAGAAAAAAAAATAATGTCTACTCTTGCATTTTATCATATTATCAGTCCATACTAACTCCATTCCTACATACTTTCTACTAGTGTGATGAATGCAGGCAGATATTCTACTGTGAAGAGTGGGCTTGGGAGTTCTCTTATAAACATTTTCAGCAGTCCTGCTGCATCATTATTTCGTACTTGGTCCCAGTCAAAAGTGTCTTCATAAAATTTTGCCTCAAGCTCTTGATGGAGATTCTGAAAGATAAAAGAAAAGTTACGCCTTTAATCACTGCTGCTGATCCAGCAGTTTGTGATCACTTCAGAAATCCCATTACAAGCAGCGGGCAGGTTTGTATAGCCCTTGAACTAAAGCAGCCCTAAACCAGTGACAGCCTAGGTACAGCCATGTGGAGTTCAGAGCAGGTTAACAATTCAAGTTCCTGCAAGAACTGTTTGGCAACCCAGGCTAAATTTGGGTTGCTATAGCTAGATTTCTACCAGTGAGCAATTTGAACCATCTTAAAGCAAGGCAATTTTGTGCAATGTCTTAGAACTAGAAGCAGAAAACTCAGTTAAAACAGGTGTTCTTTTTGTTTAAAACACTCTCCAGAGGCTTTGACTCTTAAGTCACAAAGGAGTGGTGTTTCTTCCTCACTGCCAGTGAACTTGCTAGGTAGTCTGAATCCATGGGCCTCCAGCAAATGGCTTAAAATTCAGGTCTTCCCATCTTTAAAAGGAAGTTTTATGTTAGGATAATTGTAGTTAGATTTGGTCAAACTGTAGAAATATAAAGATATGAAACCATTACTGTCAGAAAAACCTTACTGTCAGAAAAGCCTTAATGCATAAAAAAAGCCCCAAACCTCTAAAAACATAGGAGAGGTTTAAGATAGAATTGTTGATGATACCATTTTGGGTTCCCATTTAATCCCCTTGATCTCCAGTGGCAGAATCTTGCTCCATAACAGAGGTCTGTTTGGTTCTGGAGGGTCACTAACCGGTGTTCAACACACCTATGTGAATGGGAAATACTCAGCAAGTAGTTCCTAGTAGGAACAGAATTTGGCTTCAAACCCAGATCACTGTTCAAAAAATGCAAGCTTCTCAAAACATTGTTGAGTTAAAAAGATTGAAGGACAGTATTGTAAAATAATCCATAAATAATGCAGCTTTCACAGTTATTACTGGCCAAACACGGTCTGATCCATAGGAAGTTTAGGAAGTTTGTTGCTGCTTTTTATGAGAACATTTATGACAAAATATATCTGTAGCAAATATTCGATTTCAGATCATGATTTTGTCAGATGTACTCTATTATTATGCAAAAAGTTCAGTCCATTTAGGCAAAAAAGCTTTTTAAAATGAATTCTGTTTGCCACATCTCGCATGAATAGAAGGAAATTACATATCAAGTACAGTCACACATAATGAAGTAGAATGGTTGCACAAACGGAAGTAGAAAGTCATTCAGGATTTGGCATAAAATGTTACAGTCTCGTTTTTACTAGCACATTTTACTGGTTTTAATCTGGGCTAGCTCAGCTTCCTCTGTATTCACATCCTTTGCACATAATCGATACAAACACCTAGATTGAATTCTCTCCTGTAAGTGACTGGAAATGTGGAACAGAAACCCTCACCTCATCAAGAGCACAAGAGGACAGAATTCTGCTCCACATTTTTCTGCTGAGAACTGGGAAAAAGCCACAAAAATAGAAAGCAAGATTTTGGAAACAGAAACATTATTTATATCTATATCTATATCTATATCTATATATATATATGTACAGTTATATCTATATCTCTCCACACAGGTAAGCATATATTTTATACACAGTTCCCTCCCTCCCCTGCCTTGTATACATGTATCTAATACTTTTAAAATATGTATTGCAATTTTTTTTTAACATGACTGATCCCTCACTAGACTGTCATAGTTTTGGTTCACTGGGGCTTTTGTTACAGAGGAAAACTTGTCTTCATTTCTTCTATTCTTTGTTTTATAGAACGGTAACCTTTAATCATTTCCATATGCCTTTTCTTTCTCCAAACAAGACTGAAATAAAGTTGGAATGCCCTCAAGTCCTAATGTCATAATAATGTATGAAGGCTTTTGAAGGATGAAATCTGGATCTGCTTTGAAAAAATCTCTCTCTTGCTCACTGGCTTGTTGGATAGACTTAAATGAAACCAAAACTCAAATAATTTACAACTTTCATACGGCAGTTTAACTTACCACCTAGAGTAGGAGACTTGCATATAAAGTCGTACCTCATAGCAGCTCCCAGGATACAGGTTGTGAAAAAGAAGTGAACAAGACAGAGTACAGTGCATGCAAAGAATATGAAAATAACTGAATTAGAGCACAGATCTGCTGTGTAATCTCCACGGAGAGGCTGGAAAAATTTGAGATTGTGCGAAATAACATTCAAGCATTTGTATGAAAAAATGAGGAAGCTGCAAAGTACAGGGCAAGTTAGGAGCTCCCTTCTGCAAGATGTGGCACTTTTCAAGGCCCTGGGTACTTTTATTAATGCACAGAGTCAAAGGAGCTCGGGTGCTGCTGCCTGTCTTTGGTGTGTTTCACGTAATGCTGCGTTTTCTTACTCAGCCATTTTTTATGATCCCCAGCCCACCAAAGTTTAACAATCCCCAGCATTTGTGTGGCTGTCATAATGCTGAGACTTCTTGCCTCAGACAGCAAAACGAACTTTCTTGAGGATGAGAAAGTAGGAGTAGGATGCACTGTAACGTGTAGCTTAAACCAGATTAAAAAAAGCCTAAGAAAAAAAGAAGCAAAAATCTGGGAAAGAGGTAGACACTACTAAGCCCAGAAAAAAAGCCAACCAAACAAAAAACTGCCTTGTTTTTCTAATTTGCCTCCTCCAGCTCCTGGAATGAAGTTAGTCTGGAGAAACAATTGCAAATATTACTGGCCCACAGTGTCAGGTTATTGGGTTCCAATTATCCTGTGTTCATAGCCCACAAATAGCCTGTGAAAATGCAGTACTTGAGGCTGCCAGCAGTGAACAGAGGCCAAATTTCTCTCACTTGGAACATGAAATTGCAAGATCACAGATGATAAATGAAAAATAAAATGACACAGAGGTTAAAATGACATAGAATAAGATCTTTATCTGATGTTCACTCAGTTTAGCAACTCTGAATTTCTTAAATAAATTAAAACAGAGATAAGATCACAGCAATTTTGGACGACAGAGATAAACTGAAAGGATGTCTCAAAGTTTCATCAAGAAAAATCGCATTCAACATCAAGTCTTTGCTTTATATAGAACATTAACTAAAGCAAAGTAATAGACCAAATGGTCTGTGATTTATTGGTTCCCAGGAACTAATCTGACCTTTCACTGGCAGGAGTAGGAATGCTGAACTACACAGATCAGTATTTATGTGCAGTCTGAATTTGAGTGTATGCTGTATTATTTTACATAGAGTCTGTGGTCCAGAAGATGGAAAACTGGCTTGAGTGTATACCTTGACTCTGGAGGCAGATCCAGGAACCCGTAAAATTCCTTCAGTTTCCAAACCTGTTTCCTCAAGCTTGAGCAGCAGCTGAAAGAAGAGACAAAAAAATCCAGGAAAATATTCAGAAGTGCTTTGGCAAACTCAAAACACTACAGAGTACTACTGACTTTTTTTTCGATCTAGGTATCCTTGAAAAAGGTACATTTCTATGGAATCAGTTAATGAAAACAAGCCAGCCCATGTAAATAAACCTGCCTAATTTGTTCTCCATAGTCCTGATCCTGAAGTAAGGAGTATGCAGAGTACAGAAAACTGCTAATGCAATAGGCCCCCCGTCCTTGACTTGAGAGTTGGCACTGCTATAGAACAATTAACAAATAAATGTATTAATGAAAGAGCAGATATACTTAAACACAATAGTGTTTTGAAGGAAAAATAACCTTCGAGAAATGTTTAAGTGTGCCCCAAGGACCACAATGGAAAGGTCTATAGATAACATAGGGTTTTTGGAACTGAGAACTCAGATTAGAAAATGATCCCAGGATATTTTATTTTGAAATTTCTGTGAATAGAGGACTAAACTTTCCACTCTAATTTGTTATTTAAAAAAAGTTTTGATTTTACATAATTTTGAACTTTGAGAAAAAAAAAATTTCTGAGCATTTAATCATACAGCTCTGGATTTTCACCACCAGATCCTGCTTGCTGCCCTCACTTGGATTCTCCCAAGTTCCACTGGTATCTTGACAGGGCAGCAGTGCAGCCGATTGCAAAGTCATGTAAATATTCAAGTTGTGTCCGTCTTTCCCCTGACACTCCCCAACACTTCTCCTTTTGTCAGTATTTACAGGGAAATCTGCTGCCATTTCGAGTCTGTGTAAATCTGTGCAATTGCACATGTGCTTGTGTCTCCGTACCTGCCTCCAAGACACCCCTGTACAGCCAGATGTCTCATATAAATACCCTTGTCTTGTCATACAAACCTCAATGAGAAGATATCACTTCCATTCTGGAAACAGTAGTTAAGTAATACCTATGGTTTGAATTAATGTGAAATTAAAACTCCTGAGACAACTCACCTCTGCCACTTCTGCGCACACATCATTTTGCATGGCTCTCTAATTTAATGAAAAAGGGAAACAGAAAGACATTTGTTTCCCAAAGTTTCCTGCGCAGTATCACGTAATTACAAAAATCAAAAAGGGTCCCCACCACAGATAAAACACCAAAAAACGAGCAGATTTTCTCTCCTTGTCACAAAGTTTTCAAACCACAGTATTCAGTCAGACAATCTGTAGATACATGCCAGTCTGTAAAGCTGTCAGAAACTTATCTGATGACTGAGTCAATGATGTCAATGCAAATGGTGGAAAAGCAAATCTTAGTGACCAAGCAGGCCAAGTGATACTCACTTTTTGGAAGATAAGGGGCACTTTTATTCCAGGAACCTTCTTTTGATCATTCTCCAGCAGTACGGTGAGAGGGACTCCGAAAAGACCATTCTCTTAAAAATAATAACAACAAACGTGAAAACAAAGAAACACAGCCTCGTAAGCATCTTCTTTCAAAGCTGATCGACATAAAGGTGACTGCAAAGGGGATGCCACACACGGTACCTCGTCCCCGCACCCTCTCCACACGGTTCCTCTTCAGTTCCACGCCCAGTGCGTCGTAGAAGGCCGTGAGCTCGATCAGGGAGAGGTAGCGGATCTTCTTCATGTCTTCGGGAGAGAGGTCCCCAACCTCTGTCAGTCCAAACCGGCTTTTCCGAACGATGAATTTCTACAGTAGAGATGGGTCGCATCTTTATTTACACAAAAATTACAGGAAGTGAATTTTTATTTTAAAAGGGATGCTCGTATGTGATTGGAGGTCGTGTTCGGGTAGATGGATAACAACAAAGAGATGAAATATAGCCCTGTAGATTGGCCTGGTATGGTGACATAGCTTGCATCCACCTGAACGTAAAATTGAGCTTCTTGCTCACCATGCTCCCTTGCAGTTTGACTGGGAAGTGGTGCTAGAGCACCTCAGTGCCTCTACTGCAGCTGGGACAAACGAGTTACGTGCTTCTTTTAAATTTTTGCCCAGTTTCAGCAAGATGTAGCATTTTGCTCTGCTTCTGCCTTCCCCAAAATGTCTTTGAATGCTGTTGAAGTGGCTGACACAGTTAAACATGGATATGGTTGTATATCAGTTGTGTGTGTGTAATGAATCCATGCCTGCTTTGCATAACACTATTAATTTATGAGGTCTTACAGGAGAGTTCAAACTAAAGATCTGAGGAAAAGCCCAGGAGCAAAACTGCTTAGTCCTGAAGCCAACCTGCCAACTTAGTGGTATTTTTTATTATTCAAGAAGTGTTTAGGCTTAGAAACAGGACTCCCAGCAGCTAAGGAATAATTTATTCAAGTAGACTTGAACTAAATGATACTGAGTAATCTGGGGGCACGTGAAGATGTCTACATATTTTAGAAACTGCAGTGTCGTGGACCAGAGCCAGGAATATTGTGTCATGACAGATGCATTTGTACAAACATCAAAAAGAACAAACACCCATCAGTTTCCGACATAATTGTTAGACATAATAACAAAGTCATAGTAAAAAACATGCTTTTCAAAGAACTGTGGATCTTTGGTATTGGATGTTTTTCTAATTTATTGTAATTTAAACCAGGAATTGTTAGTCAGAGGTATAAATAAATAGTATTACAAGTCATCTCCTTCCTTTAGGGAACTGAGTGGAAACCCAGCCTCTAGTAATGTTTTGCTTCTGGAGATTTCAGCTCAGTCCTTAATTTTTTTAAACAAATTTGGACTCAAAAGGTTTAACCCATCTTTAAACTAGGCCAGTCGAACTGATTAAGAAAAAGGTAAACAAAAAAAACCCCTCCTAAACCAAATCAAAACAAAAATGAAACTTAAACCAGATTTCAAAATCAAGAAAGCACAAAGGACACCTAGATCATGTAGTTTAGGACTTTATAAACTACATTGCACATGGTCTTTCAATACGGGTTAATAATAATTGGAGGAGAAAGAGTGTAGAAATGGAATAACTTATTTATATGCTGCCTGGGGCATTTTTAGCCCGGAATACTCCCTCCTCAGAATGCAGGAATTCCACTGTTACCCTTATTCTGAGACTTAATGTAACAAAAGCTGCATGGGGGATAGTCTTCTGAAGACACATAAAATACTAAAGAATATCTACACATTTTGGTTCCGGTGATGCAAAAAGTGCAAAAGTAGTCAAAATGCAATAAATCACCCTGGAAAAAAAGGAAAAAAAACCAGATTATATACATATATTATCTGGGGGGAAAGAGAAAAAATTCTAAGCACTGCAAAACTGATTAAAAAGGGTACTACAAAGATTTTCCACAGTGCCTGTTTGACTCCTAGGGTCACTATGATGTGATGCTGTGGTTAATACAAATTTTGGGTCTGGCTGTCTTTCTCTGTCTTGTGTCACAATTTTCCAGTGGTGTTTCTTACAGTGGTGTAATATGCAGGTCTGAAGGAAGCTGTGCTATCCTGGAATTAGATTACTAACGTTTTGGCTAAGGATCGTGTCTAATATTTTGTGATGCTGTTTCTATGTGGAACTGTGCAGTGTACTCAGAGTTGTAGTTCTGTAATATCTTCATCTAAGTCACATGGATCATGGTCCCACATTGGAGAAATCACACGTACATTGCGGAAATCCCTACGCTCCTGGGGATGTCAAGTTGACTCTTTTAAGAGTCAGGGAACTACCCTGCTGCACAGGACATGCTGCTTTATGATATATAAAATCTGTGCAGCTCTGTACACACCATCAGTGAAGTTGGTCAGGTTGCCAGACCCACCCTGGAGAAAGTGTGATGTTGCACAGCCTCCAGTGCAGCCCCACTGTCCCACCATGGTGAAGGAGGGACAGTCCTTTCGAGTGTAGGTGACTGGTTGCTCACTGTAGCAAAGTGAGAGGTCATTTTTCTGCTGAGGCCCATTACGGTCTGAGTCATTATGGGAAAAAACCAAATACCACGAGTGACAGCAGATGAAATAGGGGAAAGGCCAACATCAACAGCTATGATTGTTGACTTTATCGAGAAACTCTCTGCAATGACTTGGCATGTTTCTCGTGTGGTCTTCTGAGCTCACAAAATTATGTCCTGCATGCAGAGCACTTCAACTCCAGCACACTAATGGCGTTTTCTAAAACTTATCAATTATGAATCCACAGATCCATGATATTCAATATGGCATCTTCTCTTCCCTCTTTGTCATCAGTTTCCCTGCACTGTCAACCGGGAATTGTCTGTGCTGATGTAGAGAACAATTTGTGAGTGTGCATGCGTTGTAGTAAAGGCCAAAATCATGATGAGTGCAGAGATACCCTTACTCTCCACAGGACACCAAGTTATCACCACAAAAAAAAAACCCCAACCAACCAAAGACACTAAAACAGCACAGGGGTTTCACGTAAGTTACGTAAACTACTTGGTGTCTTATCATTCAGTATGGAAGCTTACTTCTGCATCTCAGCTTCTTCTTCCTTGGTGTAATCTGAGATGGACAACTGAAAAATTCTCAGATAATTCAATGTCTGTGTGGATTGTAACAATTTCAGATTAGTTTGGGACCTCAAGACATCATAACATTCAGGAAATTCTTTCAAATACTTTACAGCTATTTCATACATGTCACTAAAGAGGTGGTATTGGAAGCACTAAATTAATGCTCCAGTTTTCAGTGATGGAAGTAGAAAATTGACTTCCACAACTTCATGAAATAATTTCAGATAATGACACAGCTGCTCAATGTATGTCTGGTTGGATGATATAGCAAACTTTTCTTGAACAAACAGTGTGATTGCACTCAATACTGACTGCAGACAGCCAGTACTGCTTCAGGACTAAGGTTTGCTTTCCTCCCTTCATCTGCAAAGCAATTTTAAATCCATGTGTTAACAAAGGCAGATAATCTGTGGGGGAAAAGAGTAGGAAAGCAGACCAGTAATGAAAATGATTGTCAGTTTTAATGCCAGTAAGCAGTTTTTATTTCTGTGTGAAAAAATTGTGGATGATGCAATATTTGTGGACTGAGTTACACATACTCATCTGGGTGCACATTTTCGTGATGGGTACAGGTAAAAACCTGGCTTGAATATCCATATTAACTTTGGTGCCTCCCTGGGAATCAATCACAGGCAGTAGGCAGGCACAGTGAGAAGTCTCCACAAAGCACACACTGCAAAGGACAGATCACATATCTTAACAGACTCCAGTGTCCTGGGGATATAAAACAGGAAATTGCTGTGTTAAAGAAAACAATCGAGGAAATATATGGAGAAGAAACTTACTGGCAAAGCTGAGTCTTCCTTTTTGAACCTCTGGTTTTTCGGCCACTCTTGGGTTTTTGGAAGGACTGTAATGGATTCTGAGAAAGAGACCTCATAGGAGAGCTCTTCTGTTATGGATGGGCTGCCTTTATCTATTCCACAGTCTAGACAGCTCTTAGCTGAAAATAAGGGGAATTATATATGAATGATTAATATATGCTTGCATTTAGTAGAGAGACATTAAAAAATTGAACCAAGATGACAAAATTCTTGAGAAAGTAATAAAGGAAGTGCTTCAAAGAGGAATTTCAGTGCAAACCACAGCATGTTCCTGTTTTGTCTCAAGGAAATAACCCCTTAGAAATAAAACCCCTATTTTCGTTTTAGATTATTTAACTTGTTGCTTTCTGTGAGAAAGATAGTCAAGCTGGAACTTCCTGTTTATCAGGAATTACCAAGTTTTTGTACTCCATCCTTGTCTTCCCAGGCCAGCAAACTGTGGTGGCACTTGTCAAATGAACAATTAAAAATAAAAGGTCTTGACAGAAAAATGCTGTTGACACAGTTTCTCAGGTCACTGATGACTTATTTACAATCACAAGACATTGTGCATATATTTTATGTGGTGACATACACATTTCTCACTGTTGATAGTTTAGGTGTGTAGCACCAAAACAGGACAAAATGTACAATATTCCAGTTTGAAAAGCGCTATATCTACTGGCATTTCTAGAAGATACTGTGAAATGACTTACTGCTCTTCTCTAAAATTTAGTCACCTCCTTAAATTACTGGATGTCAGAGGATAATTTTTGAAATCAGTACAATCAAGAAATATTGTCATGGAGGCCAAAGCGTGATAAAATAAATGAGTTCCAGGGTTGCCAACTTTCCTAATGGATCTCTAGTATCTCAGGTCAATTTTTAGTTTTCCTGTAAGGTGCAGCTCCAAACCCAGTTGGGATGGAATAATAAATTTAATTGAAAGTGAAATAAAATTTCAGCCCCCAGGACTGCAGAGAAGAATTTAGTAACATGACACAAGTGTATTCAAAAGCCAGGCAATCAGAAAGTGAATTAAAAAACATTACATGTCTCATAAACCTGTGCATGCCCCATGTTCTCTGAATCATTGCATTTACAGTTACAGGGACTTTTTCGCAACACCATTTATTTTACAGGTCTGATATGAAAAAAATCAAGTGTGTTATTAAGTGGCTTCTGTTTTCTGAACTGTGGCTTTAGTTGTTGTCTAATGTCCAAGCCATTAAAGATGTTTTCCTCCTCTCTTTCCACCCTTGGACCTGGGACCACAGACTGCTCACGGTACCCCATGGCACTTGGTTCCACATCCGCTTCAGCAAAACTGCTTGCAGAGCAGAAGGATCAGCAAAGCAGCTTTCGCCACCAAGGAAAATGTCTGTGGCATTATATCCAGAGGTAAACATCCAAGGGACTAGTTTAGAAATTTGGGTATTAATATCCCTTTAGTTAAGCCTTGAACAACGGTGACGGGAAGAGATTTTAAACTAAAAGATGGACATTCTCGCTGCTGACAATTATCCAGACACTGAGTAGAGAAGAGCTATTACTTTCATTAGCACTGCCAATCACTGTCAGGGCAAAGAATTTAAGGGATAGCAACATTCATAGATCAGAATAATAGGGCAGAACTAGGAAAATTATAAATTTCTAATGCTACGGTTTCTGCAGTACTGGAGAAGAAATGTGGAGGAAATATGCCTCTTTGATCTGCAACAATAAAATACACTGATGACATATTTTGGACAAATTCCACACGATATTGTTTACAGATTATTTTTACATTCCCAGCTTTGCAATGATCAGCATTTTTTAGATGCTGATGCCTCCAGGGCAGCAGTCTGTGTCTGTACAACACTGGTCTTTAATGGGAAACTTTGGTTCCTGCATGACAATAAGCTGACAATGATTTTAAGGAAATATATGCAGCACTGCCCCAACATGAAAGAAGGGACTAACCTCTGAACCACAAAAGGGTCTTTCTGTCTGTCATTTTACTAGGAGGAAGTGAACACTGGTTACATGTTGTCATACTCACAGCTAACTGATTTCCAAACTGGCTTCTGCCCAGGAAGCTGGATACCATTAGAAGATACTGGTGACACTGGAACTGTCTCAAATGTGGGCTGATAGGCAAGGAAAAACGATCAGACTGCAGTGAAGGTAAACGTCCATGGACAGAAACTGCTACAGTTCAAGCAACGGTGTATCATTCTCAGCTTACACTCTCTTGACAAGATTAAACAACCTGTTCTGATTCTTCAGAGTATATTTTTCATAGCCAAGCCTGAGAATCAATCTTCCCCAGGCTGCACAGATTTGGACCATGTGGAGGTCAGTAATACTGCAGCTTGCTGTACCTAATGAGTCCTGTCCTGTAAAACGACTGAAATTAGCTAAGTAAATTGCTGTACAGAATTAGACTAACCGAAAGGTCCTCCTCAAATTGTAATTCATCCTGGCTGTAATCATTTTGGCCACAAATCTTTTTGAAGACTCTCTGGCACATGTTAAGTATCCGCTATTCCCAGGGACCTGTCAGAAATCTGTCTGCTACCTCTCGTGAGGTAGCAGAAAGTTATTAATGGATGGATGCCCTCCCATAGGTTATACACTAATACTTTTATCACTGATATGCAAAAAACAATTTGAGGGAACAAAGAAACATCTTCTATAGTCAAATTCATTTCTTTCCACTCCAGAAATAATTCTGCACTGCACAGAAGTGGCTTGGCAGCCCAGGGGGTGACCTTCAAGTAGAGTCACCTCTTCTTAGCAGTGGAGTTTTGGCCTTGTCCTCAGCAGTTTTGTGGCTCATAAAGACAAATCTGAGGGTTTGTGTTGCACGGGCAGGAGCAGCTCAACTATTTGTTCTCGACCAAAAAAAAAACCAAACAAAAACAAGGTCAGGAATTTAAAAGTGCTCTGAAGGTTACTCAGTGAAAATAACTACAATGTTCCAAACCTGTTTTATATTTTTTCTGCTGTTATTTGCATCCTCGTGGGAGCCCCTGAAGCCCCCAGCCTTTCTCAAACCTGCTGTCTCACACACCCTCAGCCTGATGGAACAGACCCAGTTTTCCAGCTGAACCTGCAGCTGTGAGCCCCCACGAACCCTCAATACCAGCTCTTTAAATTGCAAAGTTGGCTATTTATCAACAAGCAGCAATGCCTCAGGGCAGAAATTCTGTTTTCCCCAGTTGTAGTCAATGTGTGGGAGAAGCATTCAGGCTGTTAAAAAATGTCAGATATGTAAAAGACAGGCAGCTCTTCCAATTGGAAGCCTGAAATAACGTTGCAGTTGTTTTATTCAATCTTATCCTCTGAGCTATTTGGGTAACAAAGTCAAATGTAACATGAATAAAATCTCTCCTGAGAGAGTCCATTCAACAGCTTGTGAACTTGATAGCAAACAGGATTTGAGTCACATGGACTTCCTTTACCAGAAGACTGTAAGGACCATTGATTTTTTAGAAAAGAGAACTGGATGCTTTTATGATAAAATCCCACAACATTTACACAAAAAGCTTCAGGACATAAAAAAGCTCTGTAAATTTCAGGTGGGAGTATAGAAGTGGAGAGGATGGGTAAACTTGCCTCAGCAGTTCAGGAAAATCAACCATAAAAGTAGTTATGCTTCTGCTTAAGATCCGGATGGAGAAATTAATGGTAAACATTAGCAACTGGCTCATCTACTTTCAGTGCTCAAAATGTCTGACCCTGTGAACAGTATTCAGAATAGATTTACAGTCAGTCATTTTATTAAGAAAAAAACCACTTCCAGCCTTGTTACATGGGTGAAATGAGTCGTGAAGCACCTGCAGTAACCTGGTTCTGATAAGCAGGGCAGAGCTGGCAGACACGGATGTGGAAGATGGAGTGGACTGCACACCTCTGCCTGGCACCAACCAGGGCTGGCAAGCAGGCTGCTCCAGCCTGGGGCAATTGAATAATGTGAACTGTGCACAATAACTGGAGTACCTGAAAATGTTATATTCTCAGTCCCATTTCCCAGCCTCCACAGTGAGAGCATATAAAGAAACCAAATCTATGTCTCTTTTGTGAAAATGTCTGCCTTCCCCCCGCTCCTTTATTTTTTTTAATGTTAGGATAATATGTAAAAAGGAAGAGCAGACTGGGAATAAAACCTTTTTAATGCATAAATTTTAAGATTCAGATTATTTCTGTAGTATAAACGAAAATGAAAGAACTTTTGAAGACCTTCTCTCAATGAATGTGAAAGACCAAGAGTCAAATTGTGTCGTTAAATAAACTGCAACAGCTTTACTCATTTGCCTGGGGCTCCAGCAAAGGTGAGGCTTCCCATATCCTGATTTCTGACTGAAAATGATCCACTAGACACACTACAAATGAGCCCACTGTTTACTGCCACAACATACACAGGAATTTCCAATGGGAAGAGGAAATCAGAAGAGCAAGGAGAGGATGGAGATGAGGTAGATAGACAGTTCTTTAGTAGCTACTTCCATTGTAGAAGACATAAAACCAAATCTTTGGAGCACCAAAGAGACCAAATTTTATTTTCAGCCCTGCAGCTAAAAGAAATAAAGGCAAAGGAGGATAACCTTATAGCTCTGGCCAGGATACAACTTGCCCATGCTTTGAATATATTCATAATTCCAAGCACTGCCATCACAAACAGCTTTTCAGGCAAATAGCTCTGGGTTAGTTAGTGATTCTTCTTTAACTAGGACATGATTTTGTCATGCATTGCTGAAGTAAAATGCCTGTAAAAACTCTTCAGCAGTTTTAGTTAATTGCAACATACAGGGTTGGGCTGTTAATGAGTGCAGTGCTTCATTTCCTCTCTCCAATAACAGAATCAATGCGTGTGTGTCCCCCATTTGTAGTCTGCTGTTGATTTTTCTAGGCTCTGAGCACTAGCAGAGCCAATAGCTTCTGATGGAAGCAGCAGGATACCAGCAGTAAGGAAAATCAGGCCATTGTGATTAATAAACCATCCCATTTAAAACTTGGTAACGTGGCTGTCAGTCGAGTCTGTTGGCCGTAGACCTGCCTGAAGCAGAGCAAAAGCACCTCAGCTGGGACAGGCTGCTCTGCCTGCCAAGGCGTGGCTCTTGGAAGGGTGATGTACCACAGGGGTAATATTTTGCCCCTAGGGATCATGGCACCTTTCCAGGACAGACAACAGAAAAAAAAACCAAAAAAAACCCAAACCAAACAACCAAAACTATCAAACAAGAAGAGGAATAGCTGCATTTCCTTTTATTTCGGTCCATTTTAGCTGTTGTGGGGACACTCCTGCCATGAGGGCATAGACCTCAAGGCAGGATGGCTGGAAAAGCATCTGTTGGTCTGTGTTGACCCATGCAGAGCATGGCCACTAGGAAGTAGTAGCAAAACATCTAGCAGGCAGGGTGTTTTCAGAACAGAGAGAAAAAAACTAGGGCAAATCTATCTTTTTCTTCCCCCACTCCAGATAACAACTAATTTATGCCTCTTTAGTGGTCGCTTAAATCTCATCTCAGGTGACCCTAGTGAGCTAATCACCTTTTCTCTCATCATTAGCCAAGGAAGAGAGTAATCCATCCTGTGACCCAGCCCTCTAGGCTCCTGTGATTCTCAGGTTGTTGGGAAGAGGGTGTAAATCCGTCCTCCTAATGGGGAGGATTATAGAGTTATGTGAAACAATTAGAGCTTGTTTGCTATTTGCAGCACGTTTACTTCTTCCCCTCCCAACTAAAAGGCAGAACGGGAAAGCAAAACTGCACGTCATTTCAAGCATTCTCCTTACCAGCCTCTCTTCCGCAGCTGTGCTGAAAAGATTTGCCCCTCCCCATCCCCTGTCACTCTTTTCTTTCGGCTGGGTTGTTTTTAACGTGCTTCTCTTCCCTACACTGATTCATCACAAAGATTCACTGGCAGCTGTAGGGCCATGCCCAAAGAGGCAGCGAAGCTCCAGGGACTGCTGATACCCCCTTAGAAAGACTACTTGGGAAACCCTTAGGTCAGGGACATAAGCCCTCCCGAAGTGAGTTTATCCTCGAAGGGCTGATAATTAGGACAAAGTTTCTAAATCCTATAACAAGCAGCAGACATAGGAGCACGGGTGAAGAGGAAAATGAAAGAGTGTTGGGGCCTTGCAGGCTTTTAGAAATACAATATTTCTCAGTCTGTTGGAGGGAGGTGATAGTGTGCTCCGCAGTTGTGTTTGGGCATCTGTGTTTAACGTCTAGGTAAGCACCTGCAGAACTGCATATTTTTGTGGGGAGAAGAATTAGAAGACTTAATTAGTTATTTGATCTTATCTGTTAGACTTTCACAACGCAGAACTAGTAAGCGAACTGAATTTTGGAGGAGGTAAAACACTGACTGGAAGGGCAATGGCTCTGAACATCCAAATTCCTTTTGCAAGTGAGAAATTTTATCAAGTGAGAAGGAGAAAATAAGCAGGTGAAAAATAAATTAATAACGTGCCCATCCGAGAGGAAATGTACAACATTTATTTGGCTGATTGAAATTTATCATGAAAATTAAGCTTTTGTAAAAAAATTTAAACACCTTACGGTTTACATATATCTGAATCATTAGTGAGCTAATCTAATTAGAAGTACCACCAGCTTTTTAATGTTCATGCAAACGTGCCTGATAATCTCTCATGAAAGAAAGTCCGCCCACAGGAAACTACTGGATGCTTCTGGATGTACTTGTGGGATATGTGCAAGAGGTTCAAAAGAATCCAGATTAATTTGGAAACAAATAGGTTAACTATCTGGACATTATATCTTCCTAATTTTAATATAACTATGCAGCTACAGTTTTGTTTCCCAAATTTTTTTTTTGTTTTAAATTAATCCAGGATATCAAACCTTGAGGAGAAGGTAGAACAAACAGGAAAGGACAAAGGGTATCACAATGAAAAACAGATTCTTAAGAGTTTTGTAATGGCAAAAATTTTAATATTAATTTCAAAGGTGAGCTTGTGATCTTATTGGTGACTCCCACTGAAGATATAATGAGTGATAAACATAAAATCATGCGTGTTGCTTTGAGCAGTGGACTAAATTCACACGTTTGACAGTGTTCACTGGAATCAAAACATGCAGTGACGGGAACTGGTGCGTTCAGAGCTATCCTCAGGGAAAAGAGGATGAAACCTCCAGAGGTGCTGCTATTTCTGAAGGCATGAAGCAAATGAACAGTTAATAGGTTTTCATTTGTAATGTAAGTGAAATGTAACTGCCAGTGTACAAGTTACAATCATGCTGGCAGGTGTTTAATCGCTTATGCATATTTGAACCCCAGTTGCTTCATTAGACAAGTTTTACTTCACCACTGAGACTGCTGAGTAAATAGCAAGTGTCCCCAGAAGCCATCAAAAATTTGAATAGCTGCCAAGAGTAACTCACCAATTTCCAAAAAATAAAGGAGTAAATGTTAGTCTTGATAGGAGGCTGCAGGAGGAAGGCTGGCAACAGATACAAAATTACGTTACATACAGGTTAGTTACAAAACTGTGTACCATCTATTGTATTTGGTTTCTTCCTTTCCTCTCAAATGTGGTGCATACAGCTTTAAAAGTCTCGTCTTAGGGTCAGAAACTGCTAATGGCTGTCTGTGCATTGTCAGCAGGAAAGGGTTCCTGTCTGGCAGAAACTTTGGTGAGCTACTTGCAAATTTTATATAAATTAAGATCAAAGGCATTCACAAGGATACTTACAGAAGAGTCACTGGTGCCAAAGATGTCTCGCACATCCCGGACTGTGTGCTTGTTTTTCTTCCTCAGGGTCTGAGTGTAGGTGTTGTACCTCTTCTGTACAGCAGCAGCTTGAGTTCTGGTCAGAGTGGACAGCAGGGCTTGGCCATCCTCCTCTTCAGCTCCTGAGATCAGTGTGGATAAACCTACGTCTTGCAGCCATTCTGCCTCCAGTTCCCCTTCTGTGGAGGAGGAGAGGGTGTTAATAAGCCTGGCAAGGAAGGGAGAGGGGGCGGAAGGAAAGGAGTTGGCATGACGGACTGCTCCCACACCCTTTACCCTGAGAATACTCTAATTCCAAACTTTCTTAGGCCACAAGTGCAAGTTAGTTTTGAAAACACATTGTCAGCTTTCAGTTTGTGTCTGCACAAGACAGGCTTATGAGGAGCACAGAAGAGGCATTTCATCAGCATATGCGTGTGACGAAGGCAGCAGAGTAACAAGCCTGACAAAGCAAGATCCCTAAAAATTAACCTCTAATTCAAGAGCATAAATCCCCTCAGTTACCATTTATGCCACACTCACCATTTCTAGCATGCTCTACTGGAGGAAGCCATTTGGCTGATGGAAATTAAATTGGTATTCCAGTTCAAACAAACAGAAATACTGAAGGCATGTATACCACAGAATAATGTATTTGCACACTAATGATGCAATTTGAGATTCCAGAGGGTTGGCTGGTGGTCAGACAACTAGCAAAGAAGCCACACTGAGAGAAGAGTGATGTTCACCTAGTCCAATTGCTTGTTTTGAAAAAGATGATTAAGAACCAGAGCTGCTCACTAAAGAACAAGGGTCAGGAAGGGGTAGGTGTCAAGGAGGTCATGTAGGGAAGGAAGATGCAGAAATACTCATCCTTGCATGCTAGATATCATCCTAAATTCTAATTATTAAAGACTCGCTAGTACTGTACACCCCAGTGTTTCTTGGTATCTCAATTAGTGACTAATATCTTCTTTAATCCTGTTCAATACCTGCTTCCCAACCGGTTCAACACTGTAATTGGTTCCATAGTGAGGTTATTATGCCTTGTGGGAAGAATTGTTTTTTATCCTGGCTCTATTCGACGTGGCAGAAGCTTCTGGCATTTTTTCACAGAGACACACCTGCAGTCTCCTCACTACCAAAACCCGTCCATGTGAAGACAATATAGGTTTTCAGCTGGCTACCTGTTACCTGAAATGAATATGCCCTATCATTATTTGACTGGGAGAAGGTCCCAACTACTTTCTCTGAATCATTCAGTAATTTTAAATTTTGCTGTCGTTGCTTTTTGACTTGTCCTCTTTTTAAAGTAAACAGTCGTAGTCTTTTAAAATCTCTCTTCACACAGGAGATTTTGAGGTATTTCATTTCAGTTTTGTGAGCAATTCTAGTTCAGCAGTATGCTGCTTGACACAAGACAGTAATTTCATTCAAGACCTGACTGAAGAAGAGGTACTACAAATAAACATGTCAAACAGGAAATGGATTAATTTGCAGCATGTTCTATAAAACAACTCGTCAATGCACTTATTGTTCTTTTCCCAGCGCCAGTCTTAATGGCAGGTTGGTATTTCCACTCTCCCTTTATTGCCTCTTCTTGACATCAGAATGCAGGCTGATTGATGGACACCAGTTTGCTGCACTTTGGCAGTTAGATACACAAAAGAGAAAATTACAGGACTGGGCTGTAGGGACAAGCAAAAGCATCTTACGCATGTGCCATCACTGACTTCATTGTTAACTGCCCTGCCTCTTTACAAAGCACTACAAGAATAGCTGCTTCTAACCCCCCTGCTCTGTGTTAGCCAGGGGTGTGACCAGCCCTGTATGCCATGAAATAGCTTGTCTCTGCTCTTATCCTTTCTGTATCCACAGACAGGATGACAGACTGTTCCTTTTCCTTCTCTGTAAGCTTTGAACTAGTGGTTCTCTTGCCATTTTCACTCTTCTTTTTAAGAAGGTCTCTTCTCATTCTTGTGTGCCACTGTTGGAGCTACATCTGTCCATGTTTCAGCTTTTAAATTACATTAATTTTGGCTTTTGTCCTGACATATTCTTTCCAAGAACTGAGTTTGTAATCAAACATGCTATGAAAATAGCAGGGCAGGCATGAAATTCTTCCTGCTTACTAGTTGCCCTGTGACTTACATTCTCTGGCTTTTCCCTTTTCCTGTTCCAACCACTCACAAACAATAGACTAAGACAAAACAACAGCAATCAGGAGTAAAACTATTAAAGAGAAGAAATTTATGCATTAAAAAACCCTCAAAGTTTTATGACACACTGGTATTAAATTAAGGTTAACACCCCCTCCCCTTCCCCCCATGTTGTTTTACAAAGCATTATTTTTATAGTGTTAGCTACTTCTACAGCAGAGTCTTGATACTGTGTTTGATTCTGCTCTACCAGAAGACAAACAGATAATTGAGAGGGTAATTCTCTTTTTCTCACAGAGTTTGCTAGGATAGAGGTGTGTCTTGCTTTGAATTTAGATATAACCTGAAACAGCTCACAGATATAACCTTAAGTATCTCCCAGCATTCAAGCCTTGTAATAAAAGTTGTAAAGCAATTCTGCACAGCATGAACATTTTAAAGACTCTACAACTTTCTCCTCCCCTACATTTTCATCCCTTGTGTCACTTGTCATGCTCTTCTGTTCTTTTTTGACTATATTCGCTAACATCAACAGAATAAGTGTGCTGTTGTCTGCCCCTTGCACACGATGTCTGGCAAATCACACTGAGGTTTTGACAGTCATGCCTGCCTGGCTTTTATCACCCTGTGGCCTCCTTCTTAAGGATCTTCATCTCCTTCTCTCAAAGACATCTCAAAAGGGTGATGAATATTTGCTTTTATTTTGCCCTGAGGGTTTCCACATTGATTTTTAGTGTTTTAACCGCTGGCAGGGAGTATTATCCTACTAGCACCTTAATAGAACTCACTATTATTTCCAAGATTTATAATCCCAGACTGAAGATATTCCTGATGTTAATAACTAGGATAAACACTGCCTGATTGTGTGTNACAATATGAAGGTAAATGAAGTGTGGAGATGTATTGCATTTTGACTTGCAGTCTCATTTTTAATTCAGGACAGAGGGGAAAAAATCAATGCAATGTAATGAGGTTCACTCAGACAAAGGGCAACGTGAGACTGCAGCAGAGTTCGGGCTGTTGAGAAGATTTAGTTCAGCAGTGATGAAACTGATGGAAAAGTTTCTGGAAAATGAGCTCCTGTATTGCCTTGTCCTACTAAGTCATCCAGCTTGGCAGCTCACAGATTTGTGTCATTCCCCTGACTGTGCAGACAAGTGAGGGACACCTGTTAGTTCATGCTGACAATTGCATGGAGGAGGCACTGAGAGGTTCACAACCTCTTTCTAGAGTCTCCAAGCTAAAGAGTATGATCAGACAGGAATATTCCCAATAAGGAACAGAGGAGTGCAGTTTGGATTTAAGCTGACTAACCATAACCCTCACAGCAGACCGGGATTTCTGGTGAACTGGTCTTCTCCCTTTGCTTCCAGGAGAGCCCAGCTGGAAACTAGTGAATGGGAGGTGTTTCCCGTGGAAACAGTACATGGTTGGAGCTAGATACCTCTGTGTGGGTTACTTACCATGACTGGTTGCATATTTGATTGCTTAATAAAGTAGCACTTTTCCCCCCTTTCCACCATTCTTTCTGGTAGCAGAATTAATGACATCCCATTGCACGTCAAGGTAGGCAAAATCCATCATCACTTGTGTTAATAATTGTATGGAAAGAACATGCCATTGTTTCAAAATCTGTCCCTAGATCAGTAGTTACCAGACTGGTGGCCAGGAGCCACAGAAGTGTTGAAGCAGTTATCAGTGGGTCACGACCTCAGAAGAAATTCGGTTTCATTGTATAGTAACACCTGGTATTTTGTGTTACACAATATAATGCATTTGTGAGTGGGGTCCTAACTGGAAATAAAAAAAGAGAACTGCTGTTCTAGATGTTATCAAAGCATCTAACACAAAGCTGCATTGCAACAGGCTAGCAGAGACTATTGCATGGTTTTCCAAATACAGTACCTGACAAGAGAGGGGAAAACATTAAGGTAACAGAATGAGGCAGTAATACCTTCAGGATATGTTGTATAAGTGATGAATTAATTTGGTCAAGTGGAGAGTCTGAATGATGTAGGCATCCATACATTCACACTTATCTCTAAACTCTCCTTGAATAATATCTTAATTGGGCAATCTCAGAGAAACAGGCAGATATCAAATTCCTGATAGCAGTAAATGATGTCTAACCAAAAACTGATTCAAGACTTTAATAATTTCTGAATCATATCCTACCAAAAGCCAGAAAACTTAAAATTCCAGCATACTAAATTAACATTTTGCTGCTTTAAATATTTTGGTTTAGTCTATTTAATGATGGAGATTTAGATTTCATTGAGCACCCCTCTTTTCTGAATTACACCGTATCTGTCCTCCCGAAGCACAAATAAAATAAATGCAACGGAACTTACTTCAGAAGCTAATTACTGGCTCCAGTTCATAAACCAGACAATTATTGTTTCTTGCCAGTGATTGACTGTGACATTCAGAAGTGGAGCTACAATGATCATAGACCCAGCCTAGTACTTTTGCTCAGACTGAGTGACATGAGGAAGATCAGGGCATGACTCTTTAGCGAGGAGGCAAAGCCGGGGTATGAGGAGTAAGTGGTGTTCATATGCTTACCATCAGCAGGTTTGAACTCTAAGAGCATTGCTTCTTCAGATCCATCTTCTCTGCTCTCCTTGATGCTCTCTACTTCACACCAAAAGTCTTCCATGGAAGTGCTGTCCATGGAGGCTTGTGAGTTGGAGCGACTGAATGCAGGAGGTGCTGACTCGTTGGAAAGCATCCTGTTAATTCTTCGACAGCGAGAGAGAGACCTTCTGAAAAGAGAGAGCGATACAAATAAAATTATCTTTCTATCACGCTACCTTGTGCCATGCAAATGGAGCAGGTAACCAGGGCTTGACCTGTGACTGTACCAGCAAGTAGGAAACAAGATTGCAGAGGCCAAGTACACAGTTCTGGTAATTGTCATGATCTCCGTTGCTCATAACAATTACAGCTGGACATGTATTTTGCATCTAATAACTTATCTCTTTCATGTCCTTCAGTATTCCCCACTCTAGAGGGAACTCACGAAATGCAATTTCTATTTCTAATACTGATATCCATCTAACGAGACACTGGAAAACTATTTTCACTTCTTTTTGCCTCAGTTTCTCTTTCTATTCCTTCCTGTTTTGCTTACTGGCTGAAATACTTCAGTGAAAACTTCTCTGGAGAAAAATAATGAGGCTTGGGAACCCTGACACATTTTACCAACTCATCTTCACTCCAAAAAAGAACTAAAGACTTGAAAGATTTTAATTTGGAAGAATAATTACCTTTTATTTGAAAACCCTTTAAAAAATTTGTGGTTTTTTTTCTTAAGTTAAAATAATTTTTAACAAAATTTGACTTTGAATTGAAATAGTATATTCTAGGTCAAACAGAAGGTTTTGATCACAGGTTCAAAAAAATTATGATTCACCAAAAATCGAGTTTCAAGTTAAGATTCAATACAGTGATTGAATTAAAGTCTGTTCCTTACTCTTTCGTTCTTGTCTTTTCCCCACTGTAAGTACTTGCAGCTGAAGAGAGTTATACAAATTCATTCAAAATCTCACATAACATCTACCATGAAAATTGTCTGACTTTGCTCTTTTGCATTATTATGGCTGCAATACTGTAAACAGTTTTTGTATGTGTAATTGCAGTTGATACAGTAATCAGTAGTAATAACCACAACAATATTTGTACAAAGGAGTTAGGAGGTAACACAATTTTGGCAGAGAGCTAGGCCATAGGAATTAATGGAAAATTCTGACATAAGGTCTTCTGACCTTCACTTATCTGAATTAATTCAAATGCAGTTTCCCTTTCTCTTCCTTTTCTGTATGGCATGATCCTGCCAACACGCCTTCGTTTAAAATCACAGGCATCACTTTTACTCCACTAAAAAAAAGATATTTCCTTTTCAGCGTTTCCCTCCTTACTAAAGTTTTCCTAATGGATGTATAAACAATGTATTATTTAATAAAGCTGACTGAGCATGCTTCTCCCTCATTGTGCTGCTGCCTCTACTTCATCCTTCCCTGCCAGTGAAGGGCTGGTTACTTCCCTGGGGCTTGCAGAGGCTCGTCACTTTATCTGGGCAGGTCCTTCTCGGCTAGGTCTGATCCCCAGGCTGGGGATCTGTGGTGGAAACAACGGAGCACAACAAATCCAGCTTTGGACATGATCGGGTTTTATAAAAGGCAAAGCTCAGGCCTTTGCCTCTTTCTGAACACTCATAGCTGCAATATGGATGATTCGTCTGCCCCTGTGCTCTTGGAAGCAAAGCCAGGAAGCAAAAGCTTTCTGATGGGTGACAACACTGCAGCAGGAGAGAACATGCTATGGGGTGGTGGAGACATGTTCTCTGGGAAGAGAATTGCTGTCTTCAGAGTTTCTCTCCGTTTCTCCCCTCATAAACAGATTGTTTGCTTTAAAACACAGTGCTGAAACTGTTATTGTTTTAATTAGAACAAGCTACAGTCACCAAACAGCGAGAGGAATTTGTGACACAAGTGTGGTTAAAGTGCTTTTGTCGAAGCTCTCCCTCTGGGGAGATGTGAGTTTCAGTCAGCTTTTGTTCCCAAAACCTCACATGACTGGGGTAACTGATAAATTATAATCTTTGGAATTACGCATCTGGACATGTCAGCCTCTGGGCTTTTTTAATGGATTTCCCTTTCTTTTATGGATTCACCTATGTCTCTTCCCCACATTAGCAAGTAGGAAAAAAGCAAGGATCACTGGACTTAAATATGATAATACTGTACCAAGCATCTCCGAGCAGAGGTTTTAACCAGCAGAGGCAGAACCTCTGAGAAGCAGCCAAAAGACCCCACTTCTTCACCTGGGAGCTAGGTGGGATGGGGGAAACAGCACCCACCAACCAATTGCTTGTTGCTGTGAAAAGCTGAGCTCTTTCATTTATAAGGTGATAGTGAAAACAAATAAGGAAAAAGGCAAAACTTCCTGGTACTCTAATGGTATTTGAGGCCCCTGTTCACTGGACATTGTGCAAGCAGAGGAGATGCCAAGGCCTGGTGTCTGTCCTCCTGCCACAGCTTGCCCCTCACCAGCCTCCTCTTCAGCTCAGGGCCTGAGACCCCCACACTGCTGCCCACTCAGAAATTCATGTCCCTGCTTAATATAAACCTTGGTGAAAAATAAGTCCCCACATGTGCAATATAGCACAGCCCAGAGCTCCCGAGCCAGCAACTGAAGGAAGGAATGCTCTCACCCGTCTGGAATCAAACACAAGCTGGGACAAGAAGAGGACATCCCTGATAGCATCACTGGATCCCATCATTTAGTCATGGTCAGGGAATTTAAACATTTCCTGCCTTCCCAGTGTGAATCTTGACCATGACCTTTGTGCTCCTCAGGCGCCACACCACACTGATCCTTGGGCTTTGACTCCATCAGCACTTCAGCTGGCTCAGACCAAGGCTTTTTATTTCACCATATTAGGAAGAAAGAGCCTTGGAGGGTTACTGCTTTTCTCCCCACAGTGAGTGTGCTTGTTTTGTAATATTACCATACCAAAAAGCTAAATGCAAAATAGACCACGTAGCACGGCAACAACTGCTGTGGCAACCAGCTTTGCCAAATACGTCTAAGGTTCCTGGGTAATTAATGTGCATTTACAATAATATCACAAGTAGAGAGCTTATTTGGAAAATCAGCTGAACAAAGTCTCCTGAGAACTTCATATATGAGGCTTGTTATCTCAACCCGGATTAAATCAAGCTGTGTAAAATTCCTGTAACAAGAAAGGTTAGGCAGAGGTGCTTTATCCTTATTGGTAAACATCTGAAGCTTGCTTTCAGGTGGTCTGGTACAAACCTTCTCCAATTATTCTGAGTCTGCCTATTAAAAGCTCATGTGTTTCAAAGACTTCCAGCTGCTGTTTTGACCCATATACCTGTGACTTTCGTCCTGGAGGAAGTGGTCTTGCCTTTATGTGATAATGGCAGTTGTCTCCCATTTCCTCTAGCCAAAGCTGCTCAAAACAGTTTCAGGAAAAAAAAAATCCTACCGAGGAAGCAAAGCATATTCTTCACTGCTTTTAATTAATTCTTGAAGGACACTCTAAGAGCACTGACTCAGCAATCTGCCTGCCTCTCTCAGAAATAGCTCAAGAAGCCCAGGTTGCCTGTTACCCAGGAACTCTTGCTACAGAAAACCTCTGTTCCTGACACCTTTTTCACCCTCAAGCCGTCCTTTTTTTTGGTCTTTTTTCCTCAGTGTCTGAAGAGAACTTTAGAACAATAAAAAATTTTCACTAAGCTGATTCTGTTGTTCCTACAGAAAAGTTGTAAACCAGTCCTGTTAAATAAGCAGTGATCACAAAGTTCATGCTAAGTTTCTTTTGTTCCTTCACACACATGGGCAGCGGTGAGCTAATCTGAAATGCTGATTAAATCAAACACAGGAGGGATCTCAGATCCTGGCTTTTTCGATGGAAAAAGTTGGGAGAGGAGTACAAACCTAAAAGCACTGAGCAAAAATTATAGCAACTCCACTGGATGAGCCGAAATGTTTTTCAGGGTGGAATAAAATAAAAAAGAAAAGCCACATAAAACACTGAGAAAGAAAGAAAAAGAAGGGAAAAGTATGTAAGAACTAATGTTATCAAAGAACTCCTCTATTGCTGGATATTCACCAGAGAAAGAGAGTGCCAGGAAGGAGAAATGTGATGATATCATTTAGAAAGCTTTCTGTGGAAAGATTATTGCAGGGAAGGAGGGTATTTCCATGGGGCACTAGAAAGCTGATTCAACTGTGTGTGACTCTGGTTTTGGCCTGGTGTATGTTTATAATGCTGATGAAATGCAACAGCTAAACAGGCCTCCTGACCCTATATTTTATCCCTCATACGTACTGCAGCAGCGTGCTGTTCAGGATCGGATACCATCTATCGATTTCAGGATAGCCAAGCCAGATCCAATAAGCTATTCTTATCCTATCCTCAAAGTAAAGGTTTGTAAAACCACACGAAGAGCTGGCTCAGTGACACTTAATGATTGCTCACAGACTCAGTAACGATAAAGCCAGGCTTGTATTTTGAGTTTAATTAAGTAATGGATGGTAAAGAATCCATAAAACAAATGGAAGCAATAAAGCCATCTTGTAGTTAAAACCAGCACTTGAATGTTGTTTACACAGAGGGACAGGACACCTTATTCTTGTGGGCTGTTATCCTTCATTTCTTTCGGTAGGTCCTGAACCTGCTTCACCACAATTAGTTACATTTATAAGAATGGGAAAGGTGAAGGAAGCAAATTGTCCTGGTCACTGTAGGACAAAGATCCCCCTTTTCACACTGCAGTCATTCTATCAGTATAACCACTTGCTCAGCTCTTCCCAAATGTAAAAAAGGGGATGTTAGCTTGCATTGACAGGGAAAGAACATTTATTCCTCTTTATTTAGAACTGTTCTGAATTGTGAGCAGTCGTGTACCATTATATCTCTTTCTTCTAAATAAAAGGTATACAAATTCCAAGCAAAGGAAGAGACCAGCAATGGGAAATAGTATTTTTGTGCACAGTTCACTCTTGACCCAAATCTCTCATCTTCTGGTTCCTTCCTGGTGACCTTGTTCCTGCACTGTTTGTGGTCTGCTTATTTCCTTCTCCCCATGCTTCATGGCTTCTGATCACAGAGTAGGGTATATATCAGACAATATCCCCCCAACTCCATCTACACACTTCTGTTTCTGATTATTTTGCAGATGTTAGGCAAGTTGAAGACAGTGGACGCTAAAGCTTCCTTGTCCTCTCTCTAGCATCTGGCATAGCAAATATTTAAACTATCATGCTCACTCTTGCTGGGACACTGCCCTGTTTTGCAACAGAGTATTTGACTGAGATGCAGAGGAGGGTTTTATTTCATTATTAATTTTCTCATCCTGTGGCCCAGCAGAACTCCAAAAACATGTGAATCTCATTGCTCTTTGTTAACGAAGATGGGTTTGAAAATAAGCTATCACTTTACTGTATCGGTTAGATTTCAAAACACAGGAATTCTCTGTTTTGCCTGTCTTTGTATTCTACAAAAGATTCTTCAAAATATGTTTCTGTCAACTTTAATTTTACTCCAGATTCTGCACCTGGGATGAGTCAACCCTGGACATATGCACAGATTGAGGAACAAGATGCTAGAGAGCAGCACCACAGAAAAGGGACCTGGGGGTCCTGTTGATGGCAAGTTGAATCTGAGTCAGCAGTGCCCCGGCAGCCAGGAGGGCCACTCCTGTCCTGGGGTGCATCAGGCACAGCATCGCCAGTCGGGCAAGGGAGGGGATTGTCCCGCTCTGCTCTGCACTGGGGTGGCCCCACCTCGACTGCTGGGGGCAGTGTTGGCGGCCACAATATAAGAAAGATAAGCAGCTATGAGAGAGCATACAAAGCAGGTCTACAAAGATGGTGAAGGGTCTAGAGGGAAAGCTGTATGAGAAGTGACTGAGATCACTCGGTTTTTTCAGCCTGGAAAAGAGGAGACTGAAGGGAGGCTTCACAGCAGTCAAAAGCTTCCTCATGAGGGGAAGAGGAGGGGCAGGCACTGATCTCTCCTCTCTGGTGACCAGCAATGGGACATGAGGGAATGGCATGAAGCTGTGTCAAGTAAGGTTTGGGTTGGATATTAGGTAAAGGTTAGGGCACCCAGAGGATGGCCGGGCACTGGAACAGACTCCCCAGGGAAGTAGGCACAGCATCAGCCTCATAGAGTTCAAGAAGAGTTTGGACAATGTTCTCAAGCACATGGTGTGACTCTTGGGGCTGTCATGCACAGAGCCAGGAGCCAGACTTTGATAATTCTTGTGGTCCCTTCTAACTCACGATGTTCTATGCTTCTGTGATTTTTTTGGACCAAAAAGGGTTGTCTAATGAATCTTAAGATTTAAAGACTTAAAAGAGAAAATATTTGTAAAATTTACAGGAATTGAAGTTCTGTTTATTTAATTATACTTTATCTGCAATTCATCAAGGTACTAACAGAAGTTAGGAGACTGAGTTGCGGAATTTGCATGCCAGTGTTACCTGCCAACATTTAAAAATTCTTTTCACCTTGGGTTCTTCAGCTGTCTCTTATGCAACTTCTTTGCAAGTGGCAGGGAAGTTCCCCACTGTAACAAAGGGCACATTGTTGCTACTCTTCAGCCGAGCATGGAGATTGCAGAAGAATCTCCCTCTGTTTGTGGGTTTCAGTGTGAGGGCTCTCACAATCAAACCCTTTGAGCTAGGGGAGTTCAGGGAATATACTCTCTAGGTATTGCCTGCTGGCAACAGTGACCTTTGGGGACATAACCCAGACCTCTCCTCCACACTGGCAATCACATCGCTTCGGCGTTGGCCTGATGCAACAGAGACAACGCACTACATGGCTGCAATGTGTCTGTCAAAATCTGAAAGGGACTCTATTTCATCTTCTTTCTCCTAACAAAGCTATTGCTAAAGGGCAGAAGGGGTTCCCACATGATTAACACTAACAAGAGTATGTTCTGTTAACCATTTTTTTTCAAGTGAATTGGAAAGAATTCTTTTCATATACATTAAGAGGAAGCAGTATAAGCCAGTTTTCAATGTTGAAGACTTAAGAACATGAACAGATCATGGCAGAATATGTTGCATGTAATTTTCAGTGGGTATGGGCAAGATAAGAAACATCTGGACATGGCCTACAGGAGGCAAAAGCTGGTCATGAGCAGCTGGTTCAAACATCTTAAACATTTCCAACACATATTCATCGTTAGAAGTGACAAATTCTTTTGTTGTGTTGATGTTCACTTAAGACCAATTTCTTTTATATTAAAAACAAATCCACGTATCCAGGGCAAGGCAAAGTTTTCCAGGAGGGAACACAGGCACGTGGGCGATGTACTGTGGGCTTAGAAAATCCTGTGCTTCCAGAAAATGTTTTGCCTATCGTGCCTTTACAGTGCAAATGACTTGTGTCTGAGCAGTCAACCCACTGGATGTCACACTTTATCAGTCAGAGCTGATGAAAGGCTGCCCCAGGAGCACCAGGCTCACTGCTCATGCACTGTACCATTTACCCACTCCTGTTGAGTGGATGCCTCCATAAATTCCATCTGGCACTCACCCAGAGAGATCCTAGTTAGCCGAACACCACGAAATCCAAGGCGAACCCTTCAGATTCCACCTGGACTGAATCTGAAGGTACGTTGTGTGGCAGCCCTGGGTTTACTACTATAGCATTGCCAGTCCTTGGCATGAATTTCTCAGTGAAGGCACACAAATAGCATTGAGGCAGAAGTGTTTTGTTCCGCAGTTTAGGGCAAGCAGTGCCTTAACCAAAGAAGCAAGCAAAGATGATTTAGAGTCACATGAAGGAAAAGGAGAGCAGGAAGCACAAATATATTAGATTCTATCTAAACACTGGTACTGCACAAAGTGTGATGCTGTTCACTGCATGCACTCAGTCCCTCCTCAGAGAGCTATCTGTAGCAGTGGGGAAGATCTCACAAAAGGCAGTGGAAAAGCTGTAATTCTCTTTTGCTTCCTACTACTCTGGCAGTGTCACTTCTAAGGTAACCAACAGCCCTGTAAACACTCCCTGGGTACAGCATGGTCTCATGTCAGCTGGAGCACATCAGGCCACTGTGCATCCATGTGTGTGCAACCACAAATACCAAGGAGTTAGAAGGAGGAGGAGAGTAATGTGCAGACTAATCCAGCATATTTTTTCACAATAAAATTGATAAGCCTCTGCCAGCAACTCACATTTAGCCACATTCATTATTTAGAACACAACAGGATACAGTTAAAATTGCAGGAAATGCACAGGTTCAAGAGCTCCAATGAGGCTTAAATCATTCACCAAACAAAGAAGCAAACCAAATAAAATCCATGGGAGATGTAAAATTGACAATGTTTAGAAGAGATTTGGCTCTAGAACCACAAATTAAAGTTTTTAAAGAAAAATAAATATTAGAATACTCAACAGACACAATGAAGCACTGAAACATAAGCGGTCAAACTTTCTACAGCTTTCAATACATCTTCTAACATTGCCGGCGCTTATGATGAAAATGTGAAAGAATATACATTTTTATTTTTATATTATATTAAAGGAGCTATCCTTTTGAGCAGCATGATTATTATCATTAAGAAACTCACAGTATTTGTAGGACTTTCTGAAACACTTCAAAAGACAAAGTCAGTCATTTTGGTTGAATTAAGGTAGTAGCATAAAGAACTGGACTATACTGTCTATTGGAAGGCATCTAATGAAACCACATACATTGCAAGTGTAAGCACTTTAAGGTCCTGATATAAGCAATGAAGGGAGGCAGATACATCTAGAGAGTGAACATGTAAACTAAACAGGAGCTTGAAGTCATGCAATATGTCTTTGAAGTTTTCTTTGTGCTTAGTTTTAAGTGAAGTCCAGCTGTTACTTTCTTCCTTCCTATAATTAATGAATGCTTTTAAGTAAATGTCACCACTCCACCCACTACACTTTTTTCAAAGGCTTCAGGACCTAAGCAAACAAGCATTACTTGAGTTATTGGTTTTTCCTTTAGATGTTTTTAACGTATATTGAACGCCATGGCTGAGCTACAAAATACGAATAAGTAAACTCTAATGTATTCATTTACATTTTCATCATGAATGGTATTCATGACAAAGTGTTTTGAACATTGTGTTTAATAGTATCCACAGGACTGGACTGAAGTAATGTAAAGCAACACACTGAACTTTTAAAGCTAAGCAAAACACAACCTTTAAAGTTATTTTATTGAAAAAAATGCATATTCACTGAAGATACTCTTGAATCTTTTGACAGAGTGATGAACAACTTCACATTGTCATGAAAATCTTGGATCAGATTCTCAGATTGCAATAAACCGTTACAACTTTACTGGCTTAATTTATCCCTTATGCTTAAATTCAGAACATCCGTCTTTGTGGTACTGCTAATGTTGAAGTTATTACGAATCACAAAAACTTCATGAGCAAATGTATATAATTTAAATTTTTCTCGGCAGTTCTGGGTTGGCTGTCTGGCAATTCCGGACTCTCAGCACGTATTTTCTGCGCTGTATTGTACTTCGTGCTATACTGAATCAGTCAGAAGGAACGAAAAATTTGCTGGAAAATTCTACAGCCAAATAAAAATCAAGATATGAGCTTAATTCTATTTTTTGACACTCAAGTACATTGGTAAAGATTGTATGAGTTACTTTGGAAAGTGTCCCACGCTTGCTGAATAGTCTGTTCTTTTGTTAATGAGACTGCTTAAAAATCAGTGTAGATAAAGAATGTGCAATGAATAAAGAAATGTAGATGGGTCTTAGAGAATATCTCAGAGCACTAGGTTTCTATTTTTACCTGAAGAAAAATGGTTATACATCAGCTAGAAACTGATGGAAAGTACATCAACATGGAAACTCCTGTCAATGTCCTGAACAGTCTGTGACTTTATTGTTGATGACTTGAGGCAACGTGAGGCCTCATGTCTAATTCTGTCTCCCTTTCCGTCCCTCTGTCTGCAGATGTCCCTGAACCCTGCTTCATTCCCTTCCCTTTCCATTTTCCAGAAATCAAGTGCTGCTGGGCTGGGTGAGAGATTTGTGTAGAAGTGTAACAAGCAGAGAGCTTGAGAAGAGCTGTCTGTGCAGGGGGAGGTGACACCAATGCCAAAACACCCAGGGCATGGGATGGGCATTGCAGCTGGTGGATGTATTCCTATGTTTCTTCAACAGTATTTGACTGTCATTTTTCCTAATCAGCAGAAGTCACACACCAGCCCCTCTTTCCAATCAGTTCCAAATATTTGTAAAAAGCTCAGTCAAAGCAATGAGAGCACTTTACATTCTACAAAAATTAATGACTAAAAAATCCCAAACAGCCAGGCAATATTAACAGAAGTAAATCCTCTTGGCTCTGCTGAACCAATAGAAGTTTTGCTAATGTGGTGCACATTTCACCTTCAAGCTTTAAGAAGAACACTGTATCAGAACAGGTTTTTGACCTACATTTTTGTGGAGAACAATGAATGACGTATTTCTTGCTAATTCACTCATCTTCTTTTGGTTAAAATTTTAGGCTGTTTCACTTTAAAATTAAATTGCAGTATATCATTTGATAATCTCTCCTCTTCAGGAAATCAGTAATTATGCAAACATAAGTATGTAAACATAAAGCTGAATTTAAATCAAAAGCTGGTAGAAGACTCCTATTGGAGATCGGTCTAAAGAGTTTCCATTTAAAATGTGGGTACAAAACTGTGCTGGCAAGAACCTCTTGAGTTGCTGGATGAGTCTAGTAGCACTACCAGTACTATGAAAGGTCATGGTGAGATGATGGCAAATGTCATCATAAGAAATGACAGAAAAGAGCTGAAAATGAAGAGCGGAGACTAAAATTTGGTGGAGACAAACACAACAGACAGGGAACACCAAATAGGTCATCACAGGCCTCTAAAGAGCAGAAATTCCCAGTTTAAGAGAAAACAATGGACCACAAAATCAAATTTAGTTTGTTATATTCTCAGGTCTTCAATAGAGGAAAGAAGAAGTCAAGAGAAAAAAACCAATGCATTTTCTTATACGTTGGCTATACAGTTCCAACCAGTGGAGTATAAAATGTTTTCTGTGATCTTAAAGTGATTTCTAGGCTTATGGTAAAGAGATGGAAGGAACATCTTCATGACAATTTTCAAGGCAACACACTAGATCTGAAGTGGTAGTTTTCTACTTACGTCAAAATGTTTGTACTACGTGCCTGTGAAAAACATGACCTTTCTATGTAAGCAGTCAAATGAATTAGTGATGCTTCCAAACCACTAGAACTCCAGTGAGAGCTGGAAATGTTAGACTAAGACACACTTCTTCACAATACCCATTAAAAAGGCAAATACCAGAACAAGAAAAATCACCTTTTAAATGGGAGAACTAGTATATGATGTACAGCAGCTTTCTGGTTTCCTTCAACTACCATTTTGTTCTCCTGCTTATACGATTTTTGAGGTTTGTCTCAAGTATTTCATCCATGAGGACTCTGAGGAAAGCTACAGCATGCCAGGTATTTCAAAGCTAGATTTTCAAATATACTGCAGCTCGTGAAGGTCTTAGAGCTACAGAGGCCATTAATATTTACAAAATATGGTGCTTCCATCTTTAGTACCTCAGTGATGCGCGTAATTCTGAATCTGACAAGCAGCCCTGTTGAAGTCAGCCAAATGGCTCCTGTGCATAGGGTTTGACTTTCTTTTTTAATATTGATGATGGGGGAGGAAGATGTAGCTCTTAGAAATCTCTCAGAAAAAAAAGCTCTTGTTGGGAGGTAGACTTCAAGACTCAGAAGACATACAGGGATGGTAGTATCTTATTTTGAAGCATCTTAACACAAGCACAAAATGCCCGTTCACGTTCTCCGGGGAAGCAGAAACCTTAGATGGCCCAGAACTGCACTAGGAATTTCCTCGGCACCTTTTGTAGACATCATGTATTACAAGAAGGGATTACTCTTGGTTATTTTGACATTTACTGTTTTGTACTGGCTTGTTGTAAGCTCTTTGGGGTTTGCACCAGGTTGTGGTGGGGCAATGGAAAGAGGACTTCGGAGAATTGCCTCTTTAAGCTGTGTTGAGTACTTCCCTGCCAGTCACAGCCAGGAGTCTGAACCCAGATACCAAATCATCATGCAGTAGATAACAGCAGAATTTGGTAACTATCAAAGCACCCCAACCACTCCCTGTAGCACTTAATTAATTATATAGGCAAGAGCTAATTCATCATATCACAGCTCTAAAGACATCAAATAAAAATTATGGAGGGAGGTGAAATAAGATCTCCAAAATAACACAGAAGTTTTGTAACAGAAGAGGGTTAAAAATACAGACGCTAGTTCGTGACTTAAAGCTATGGTATCCTGAGAGTAAAAGGACTGCTTCTGTAAGACTTACAGATGTTGGCTGAGGTTTCTATCTGAGCCTTGCAATCCTGTACATATTCTTGGCTAGATAACCACTAAAAAGTAATTAATATTGCTGTGCAAACATAGTAAATCATGTCTGGAAGCTCACATGCTCATGTCAAAGGAGTACGACTAAGCTGTTGTTGTGCCCTCTGTCACTGTGTGTTCATACTCCTCTTCACACACCTGCCTAGATAAGAGAGCCATGATCCACGACCGGAGGTGAAGATTCATGGGGCATTCATCCATCTTTTAATGATTGTGTTAGATCTTTCACTGCGCAGGCACTTTATGAATGTTGTGAAACTGTAATGCTATCCTTCCCGTGAGGACACCAAATTACTCATCCATGCTTTTGATATAATGCATCTTGGCTGAACTGCTGCAACTCTCTCTCTCTCTCTCTCTCTGGATGATTTCCAGTCAAGGGCTATATTTACGTCAGTTACAATTGATTCAAAATGCTTCCACAGGATCTTGAGCAGGCTAACACATCTTTGTGAGTTTAATCCAAACCAGATGACACATGGCTTTCCAGTAAAACAGGGAATAATTGTGCTTGTACCTCTAGTTCTTTGGTTTGAGTTGGTAGCCTAGGTTGATATTCAGCCACTGCTTGGATCAGCATATTTTTTGGACTTTCAGGTGACTACAGATTACGCTTCCAAAAAGCGACTAAGGCAGGCAGTCACCTAACTCGTATTTTCAGGAAAGACTGAAGGATTCCAGAGCACAAACCCTATGGACTTACCGGGAAAGTAAATGCTCCTGCCTCTCAAAGTCAGTTTTGACTTAGGCCTTTAAGTCACAGAAGAACTTTTGAAAATTTGTCTTCAACTTAACTGTATATTATTACACTCTTTGTCCGTGGAGTTCTTTTTTCTGTGGGCATTAATCTTGCCCACTTTTCTGGGACTTTGACCATCTAAATTCAAGCCTTATCTTTTAAATTTGGTTTTGATTAACACAGCTGTTACTTATTTTTTTGCTTAGCAGGAGTTTCTGCAGGACTGCCATAAAGTCAGCCTGTTTGTATTGTAGTCTACTGTTAATCTCCTTTTCCTTTGTGTCATACATTCACAGTATCCTAAGGCGAAGATTACTATACATTTATATGGATTCATACACACATATAAATAAATGTATGAATACACACAAAAGATGGCAACAAAGGGAGGGAACATTTTAATAATCTCCTAAAAGCCATTGTGAAAAAGTCTAGATAACACATAAAATGGAATGTTTTATACAACATGAAGCAGGGGATCAACATTAATCAGTTGCTTAATGAAAGCATAATTCAAGATAAGAAATGGAACAGATTTTCTTCAAAGAAGTTGGAATCATTTGGGTGGGAGAAAGATCTGTCAAATTTGGAGACTGCTGTATCATTATGATAACTTACACACTGCTCACTACCTAAGGTTTTCCAAAATAATGCATTTGAAGAGACTTGCTAGTAAGAAGTAATTAAAAGAGTTGAAGAAAATACAGAAGAGTTGCTAGGTTAATTTTCATCAGAATTTGATCACCGTCTTAAAACCTCAACAGTGGAGAATTTGTAGCTATCTAGAAACATCCACATTTCTGTGCCTCACAGAAACTTTCTGAATTAGGAATCACTTTGCAATTTTCCTGCAAAGCCCTGCCTTAAAAAGCCCTAACATCTAAGAGTGAGCTGCCTTTTCATGGCATATACATGACCACCTTCACTGGGAACAAACAGGTGAAAACCCAGTGATGGGAGATTCTTCAGATTTCTTCCACTCATACGAAAAATGAGTCAAAAAATCAGAAAAAGGAGCTTGGACTATCATTTATGCCAGTAAACTCTATCTCCTATCCTGACAGAACAGTGCTGGGACTTGTAATGACACTGTATTTACTCAAAAAACTCTATTGGTGCTAGGAGTCTAATTCTTCGGTAGAAATTTCTCAATAATCCCGCTGATTTGATTATCTTTTCCAAACAAATCAATCAAGAATCTAGGGAGCAAAAGTCAAATCTCCAGAGATATTAGCTGCCTGGATTTCCTTTCAGTGAGACTTCATATTTGACAAGGGAAGAAGAAAATAGTTGCTCTTTCATCCTGATCAAAGTCAATTAAAATCAATTATGTACTTATCATTTTGACCACGATCATCATTTTGTGCTTCTCTAAAGCATCTGATGCCATTTTAGACTTCCCTTTGATACCCAGTATCCCCCCATGCTGCCCCTACAGAGGGAATAACAGGGTAAGAAATCCTTGAAAAATTTCCCCAAGGCAAGGAGTATTATTTCTGCTGATGGTCATGACCCTGGCTCATGATATTTTGCTGCAGGGGGACTTTGGAACCAGAAAGGTTGTGCTGGCCATTTCAGTATGTGCAAACTGTCACAGAGCAAGAACAGCTAAAAGAAACTCCTCGAGCACTCCTGATGTTTACTCTGGAGGTGCAGAGCTGTAAGTGTCATGCCAGCCAGCCAGTGGGAGAGAAATCCCCCGGAATCCTTGCGCAACAGATGAGAGAGCCTGTTTGTGAGTGTTGGGTTGATGGTCTATTGTTTTCATTTATTTAGACTATATAAACAAGCTTCTAGTTTCCTTAAAACTATGTAGACAAGTCCTAGTTTCCAGCTTCTTTGAATTTCTCCAGTTTTCATTGCTAGGTAAACAGTTTTAGCTGCTCTTCCCCTCCAGTCTCCTGCCATGCTGGATTTTTACCTGGTTATCAGTTAGAAGCACTTTCAAACTGAAAGTAGCTATTAGAAAGAGACTGCACTATCTGCAAATCCTTGTCTGCCAAGTGTACAGGACCAATCCAGATCTGAGCACAATTTGAAAAATGAGGATTAGGATAATGTATTTGTGAATGTAGAAGCCCTTTAGCTCATTTAGCTGTGTAATCTCTATGAACATATCATTTAAATTGTCAGACCTGGCTTTCCTCTCAAGGAACAAGTCATAAGTTTCTTCTTTCCTTATAGCTTTGAATAAAGCTCTTCTTGTGCAAGTTAGAGTCTGGCCATGACACTGAGCTGAAATCCATGTAATTGCCATAAACATCTATATGACATCAGATGGCAAAAGTTTAAAAAGGCAAATTTCTGACCTCAAATCAAATGAGAACAAAAATGGGAAAAATTGTGAACAATCCAATTTGAAGTGAAGATTCTTCTCCCTCTGGAATATTATTTCAGTGGAACACATTTTTAGACAGAGAAAAATAAAATATTATAACAGAGTATAACTTTCCAGATGCACACCTTATTAATAAAACCTTGAAAGGGTTTATATTAATAGATTCTTGAGGCATATTTTCATACAGCTTGAGTCAATCAAACCATGCATATGCCCGTCCTGAATTGCTTACGCTTGTACTGTGTCCAGTTGTTTTTCTACAGTGGATCATTTTTTTTTTTGTTCCCCCTTTCCTGCCTGGTAAAGCTGGAAAATTCCACTAGTGATAACTCTGACAGCTCACTCCCTCTCCTGTCGCTCCTTGTTTAAGAAAACAAGAGGGAGGGAACATGGTCTGAAAGCCTGAGAAATTACTGAGAATTTAGTAAATTCTACAAAGTCTTACCTCAGAGCAGAACAGAGCCTTGGTGATATCCTTAAAGGAGTAGAGCAGAGTCTTTCTTAAACACAACTTCTTCATGCTCCTAGTGGCAGTGAGTCCCTCCTCAGCCTATAACCACCAAGTTGCATATTCTGGGAGCTATCTGACAGCCTGTGACAGGATATTCTGCCTCTAGTCACACAAGGGCTATGAGAACAAAGAGTGGTGGAGCTTCTGGCCCTTCTGGGAAACGGACTGACACTGCTCCATCACTATTTAAAGAGCAGATGCCTTCAGGATAAATCCTCTTAGTATGTTTTCCTGTTTGTGTCAGAACTTAAACCTTTTATCCGTTTCCTAAGAGGAGAAATAAAAAAGTAATCAGCACTAAGCTGCTCTGTAATTCAGGAGAGTCCCTGTGGGGTGGCTCAGAAAAAGACAGAAAGGCAGAGCCAGCCTATGTGTTTTCTTCTAAAGGGATATGGGACACTGCCATTAGCATAACGCAGAAAATCTTAACTGGCCAGATGCAAATTAACGAAGAGCTCTTTCTGCATGGAGATGGCTGCTCCACCCCGAGGAGAAGCGTAGTGCGCAGAGCCAGAGAGGAAGGAGAAGGCAGCCAGAGTACAGCTGTTAAGAAATCAAATATTTATGGGGAAGCCTTTCTTGCTTTTCTTACAGTGGGATGATCAATGGGGGGCCTAGATGAACACTGAAAAAAGCATTCACCAGGTTTATATGAATAGTGGCCCAGAATTGGGTTGTGGCCACAAGATCAGTAAAGTTCTGAGATTCAGGGATGGTTTTGAGTTGCAGCTGGGGGATGAGGAAACACGCTGTGCAAAATGCTCCCTGCCACAGGCAGTTAACGCTGTCAAAGGAGCCCTAAGAAATAACTCTTGAGTATGGAAAACAGATGAGTTGGTCAAACTTTACTCCCTCCACCAAACCTTTGTTTATGCACTGAAATGCTTAAATGGGTCTGTCAAATTTACAGCATTCCTGTCATCATTCCTCCAGCCTGAAATACAGGAGGAAAGGCTAACTTTCTGGTTATAAGCTTTTTGATATCCTACACTTCCTCCAAAGACATGGCTAAAACCCTACAGCAGAATAAAGGAAAAAGAAAGCCTGTTATTTAATCAGAGAAAGAAAAAAAAAACCTGAAACAAAGGAGAGAGAAGGGAAAGGACTTCCTGAATCAGACACAGATTTCCTAAGGGGCAGAAAAGAGCAAAACCAGCAGTGGTTCAGTTTTACAGTTCATCTTGAAGTTAAATTTGCTCTGTGTTTTAAACTGGACTTAATGTCATCTTTCTTTCTTCTGGGAAACTTTTATGATTGCATAAATCCTTGAAAATTTTGAAAACTTCTAGTAATTTACCATTGTCTGTAGGTCTGTTTAGGGACTATTAGGTCATGCTTTAAAGGACAAACTGCAAGGAAGAGTGAATGTGGATTGGGAATTTGGTAGTGGACTGTGGAGCTGTTCATGCTACAAATCCAGCTGCTGGTGAAGGTGACCAGGAAACTGCTTGGAGAAGCTACTGCTGCTTTGCCCGGAATTCTGAAACAATGCTAGTCCGTATCATCCCAACTAAATACCTCTACAGTGTTACTTTCTACAGGCATTCAAAGGCTGAATAGTCATGAGACTGCCCTCTCTGCTTCCTTCAGGGATGTCATTTCCCTCTTTTAAGTGAAGTGATATCCTGTTCCCACTATTACTCTCCCTGTGCCATATAAATATAGTTTTAGGACTGCCTTTTCCCAAGGCCGCTCTCTGATTAAATTTATACAATCATAAGTAACAGTGATTTAGGTTTTCCTAGCAACTAAGGTGATGTTTGGTTGCATTTTGTAAATATGACATTTTCAACCCCTGTTCCTTGTAGTTAGCTGCCCATGGGGTAGAGAAAAATGTTTTTGGGAAGGCAGACGAGGAAAGGGAGGTCGGTTCACGTGCAGCAATTCACAATGAGTGTATCTTCCCTCCGGCTGCTGCTGGCAATTAAAGCACTCCCCATGCTTCAAGAAGTGCTGCATCCTCTCATTTCACATTACTTGTTGAGTCAGGATGTGTGAGTTAGGATGCTGCTTGCCACAGCCAGCAGAAAGTCACCTCCAAAGAGCAATTCAGCTCACCCACGGCTAAGAGGTCTCTCTTGCTGTCCATAAAGGGAGAGAACAGTGAGGGACTCATTAGAGAGCTATTAAATGCTGCAAATGGATAACTGCTCACTGGGCATCAGGTACATTTAAAATTAAGGGAAGTGTGACCCTCTAGCTACAGTGTCCTCACACTTCACATATTTTACCTCCAAAAATACAGTATTTTCTTTAGCTAAATTTTAAACAAACATTTAGGTTTAAAGTCTTGCCATAAAAGTGTGTAAATATGTCTAAACATAATTTTTTTGCCTCACTCTTTCAGGACCAGCACAGTGGAGAGCCCTAATCATTTCTGTTCTATGAAAAATAAAGAGTAGTGAACTCATATACACAGGTGTCCCTCTGATGTCTGCCCTGGCGTCTTTATTCATATTTGAGTTTTCTGTCTTATGGTTTGTACAAAAGTAATTCTGAACTAATTCCATATATGGCACACAACGATGGAATATTTCAGCAGATATACTGAATGCCTTACATCTGATAAATACTGACACATGGTTTCATGCTATTCTTTTTCTAAATTTAAATGTTATACCAGTCATAAACAATTAGCTATGTAAATAACTGATTTTTTTCAGGGCTTTGGCCAAACAAGTAATTGAACAAAGTCTTTAAATTTAAAGTTAATCTGAAACAAAGCCATTTTCTTTTCCTGTAGAACTTCAGAAGAACAATAAACGGTTTGATCTCAAAGATTTGTTTTACTTTTCTGTTGAAAGTTAAATCCACATAAATTAGAAAGAAAGCAGTTCATTTAGAAGATGTTGCAATGAAATGTTTCAGCTTTTTCTGATTTTTGCAAATTTTTTTCCTTGGCTCAAAACATGCTCTTGTAGATTATTCTGATCAACCCAAACTTTCTTTTTCCCTTGAAAAAGAAATGTTCCTTTTATTTTGGTTCCACTTCTGAATACAGTCTCTTGTTTTAACAGGTCATGGCTGCTGGGGAATAGCTTTAAGGACTTGTCTAACTGATGTCATATGGCAGGCATGAAAATAAAACTACAAGGAAGGAACTGGAATAATTATCATTGGATTAATTATTCCACAGAAATTCAACTGGCATAATTATAACCGTGTGGTGGTTTCTTCTGAAACATGACTGCTCTTTCCAGAGTCTCTATATATTGATCCATTCCAGCTGCAGTGAGTAAAAACCAGAGGCTCTTCTCCAAGCTAGATTTTACGTTAACACTGGGATACACTAAGTGCACATGTTCCAAATCTGGCTTGTTTTTTGTGGTATAAAAATGGCAATATGCTAAAATTTAATAAGTGATGTATTTGAAAGCAACTATATAGATAGAAAAAAAAATAGTATGTCATGGACAAGCAGTCCAGACTTGACACCAGCTCCTCAGATGCCATGGAAGATTAAACCTTCTCTTAGGAGATCTCTGAAGATCTGCTTCTTCTGTCTGGGCTTTGGCAGAGGATCTGTGAAATGTCCTGCCTATGTTCATGATCGATTAAGATTTAATTGTGATCTTACCTCTGCCTAAGAGACCATTAATTTACAGAATACAGATTTTTCAAAAGGGAATACTAAAAATACTAAACCTCAAGACCATTTAGACAATAAAACCAGTCAGGCAAGAGGAGAGGGTTTACACAGCACGATAAAAGGATTGCAAAATGTACAGTGTTCATCTGCGAAAACCGTGGAACAGAGAAATCCTTGGAGTGCTGGTAGGAAGGGTTTAGTTTGGCAACGCCCCTGTGCCTCCTCGCAGGAGGCCCCCAGGCCGCCGAGCTGGGTTTCACAAACGCGCTGAGGCGGCTTTCCTTATCTGCAGGAGCGCTCGGTGCGGGCTGCAAAGGTCACCTTGACAAATGAACTTGCCTGGCGGAAAAAACCTCCTCCACTAGTAAATTAGCAGGAAGGGACTGAGCTTGTTTTGCAGGGCCCATTGCGATAGCCGTAAGCCAGGGCCATATGTACACTGGAAACAGTGTCTGGAGCTGTGTGAGGGGGGAGCTAGGTTTTGTGCTGAATTCACAAACACAGTTTTTCTCAGGTGGCTCTTTGATCTTTGGACAAACACTAGTTCCCCCCTTAGTTTTCAGTCAAATTGTCAAAGGTGACTTCTGACAATATTCTATTAGGTCCTCCACGAAAAGCCTGTATTGCTTCTTGCATTAAACCGTATCACAGACAAGCTGTTATTTATCCCAGTTCCAAAGATTTACAGAACAGTTCCCTAAGGAAGCCACTTAAGCGTCCCTTAGAGCCAGAACTTCTTTAAAAGCTAACCAAGAAGGCCAAAAATAAAAAGATGACAGTCTGGAAGAAGAGTTACTGACTGAGAAGGACATGAATAACAAACACTCTAAGTCACATGGCAAGAAGAAGAAGAAAATAATTACTTGCTAATATTGCTGATGTTGCTGAGGCATTGTTGTAAGCTATAGCATTGATGATGTCGCTGAAGCCATTTTCACCTGGAAAGAAGGACCTGAGCTGATTGTCTGTAATGTTATCATTTCCTATATTCTCCAGAACCAATTTCTGGCAATAGCCTGACAATAGACTCATAGAACCACAGAACCATAGAATAGTTTGTGTTGGAAGAGACCCTGAAGATCATATAGCTCCAACCCCCAACCATGAGTCCAACCATGCTTACACCCTGAAGCAACTGTTGCCTTGAAGAAGCTTTTCTAGGCATAGTTTGGATTACTCCTCAAAAGAAGTGAAATTCTGACCCTTAAAAGCAATCTTTTTTGCTGATCCTTCCCCATTTTGCTTTTTCTCATCCCAAACCATCTTTCAAACTTGTTTTTCTTTTACTTCTTCTGCTTGATGTTGCTCCATGTCTTTGACGCACAGGGAAATGTTAGGGGTAGGGTTCCTGCTGTCTAAACTGATTGCCTGCCTCTCTACTCCAAAACAAGAATATTCATAACATATGATGTGGGCTGAGGGTTCAAGGATTATTATAAAGAGTATAGAAAACCCAGGATGCATGACATCAAGGGCTGAAGGATTACTGCAGCTTGAGCGAATACAGAGGAACATTGTTTAAACCCAAACAAAGCCAAGCAATGGGTAAAAGCCCTGGCTTACTGATTGCCAAATGTGAGACATTTATTCTCCTTCCTCCCTTAGATGTTAACCAAGTACTTCTGAACTAACTACAGCTAAACCACTGTAATGTATCAAGATATTTTTATATTAACAGATGTTCTTCACGAATGTAACTTCAAAAGTAACTGCCAGATTCATATTTGGCCAGTAACTTTTATTATAAGAACTGGAGCGAGTTTCTACTGAGTTTCTAATGACCAATTTTCCTTAAAGATGCAGATTTAATTTGGACAAAATACCTTACTGGTTTCATTTATTAGGTCATGTTAATTTAATCAGCAGTATTACTTGAGCGGGACTGTAAATCATGAAATGTGTTCCAGTAAAAGGACTTTAAAAAATCCTTAACTAAATAGCCATCACATCTGAAAATTCTGTTGGACACAAATAGACAAAGGAAAAAAGAAGTTTTTACTTTCTGTAACAATTATGACTCCGAATATGCTCAATCCATTACAAACTGACCATTCCCGAAGTCCATTCCTTTAAACAGAAACATACATAAGTCAAAGACATATCTAATTACAATATATACCATAAATATTAGGTTAGTCTAAGATTTTGCTAATTATTTGACATGAAAGCAGAACTGGGCTTGGCAGTCAGGCAGAATTTGGGATGCCTGTCTTGTACAATGCAGTGAAATAGAGGATAGGACAAAACAAACTTCTATTACCAAGCTTAAAAGAAAGAATCTTTGTTACCCATTCCATCACAGACATTTCAACATAAAAAATAAAAATATAAGACATTTGAAAATATTAGCATGAGACTAAAAAAAAAAAAGTAAAGACCATACTATTTACCATTGCCACAGGGCATTAACTGTAGCTGAGGCCACAGACCTCTTCTCCTGGCTTCAACTCAGAGACCTAGAGCCCACCATGATCAGCACTTGGCACAGCCAGTGCAGCCAAACTCATGTCAGTGCCACCTAAGGAACCAAGACCATCACCAGTACTCCTGAAAGTGGTATTTTTCCTTCAAATGTGCAGGTCTGAATGGCTGAAGGTACTGGAGACTCAGGCTGGCAAAGGCACTGGGAAATGGGCCTGCCCCTCATCAAATGCAAATGCCTTCAAAAGCCTGAGTGAGGTTCCTGCATGCTTTCAAGATCAAGGCTTTCCTTAGCACTGAGAAATCCCTGGCTTCAACAGCACCGTCCTGCAAACAAGATATGCCTGGACTCATGGTTTTCATGAACAGGGATAGATAGATGGATAGACAGACAGACAGACATATAGATAGAGCACTTCAGGGACAGCTTTTCTTTCCCATTCCCTCTCACACTTGCACAAACCCAGCCGGGAGGCTTGAGGAGAACACTAGCCATGTGACAATGTCACAGATTTCATGGAGTCCTGCAAGATGGTTATCTGACAGTTTCCTCTTGCAACACTCTGTCCGCAGCAAAGCTCTTCAGCTCCCTGTTGTTCATTTAACAGCTGGTACTGATCCCAGCACCAATGGTTTTTCTGGCAGAGCTTTTTTGGCATTGGCAAGACAGAAGAAAATTGTTGATTAAAACTGATAGAAAGTTCTGGATCAGAGAGACAGAAGATTCAAGATATTTGATAAAAGATGGTGTTTCAAAAAGGCTTTTGTGGCAACACTGCCAACACTGCAGTAACAGTCTCGTTTGCCAGCTGATGTAATCGTAGGCAGTGCTCTTCAGATGGTCCAATGGGCAAGTGTTTCACACAGCCTCATAAGAGCTGAGAAGGCAATTTATGTCTTATAGGACATGAGTTGGTAACTTAGTGGTGGGCTATGGCTGATGGAGAAAAGCATATGTTGTAAAGGGGAGGCAGTGAAATCTAGCAATGCCGCCCACACAGGATACATACAAGCACTAACTGATGAAGACACCCCTTACTTCCTGCCCCACCAACATCTGGTTGCGGGTTTGGGTGCGAAAGACCTGCCAGGAATTCCCATGAGAATCCATTTCTTGATAGGGCTGCAGTGCTGTGTCCAGTATTCTGGACAAATTCCAGCACACACCCAGCTCTGTTTACAGTGCTCATGAAATTTCAGTCTGCTGCTTATGCCACCTGTGCTTACTGTATCTGTTTCCATGTGCTGTGAAAATGTGGCTGTATATTATTATTATTATTATTATTATTATTATTATTATCCACAGGAGATGTGAGTCAGAAGCAAAAAACCCCTGCTTGCTGTCCTTTGTACCAGCTACCCTGAAAATTACTGTTTACCATCAGCAGCCTGCAGCCCATCTGTGCCCATGCAGAGTGCTGTGCTCCCTAGCCATGTTCTGACTGCAGTTCAGGCAGAAAACATCATTTTATATCTCTAAGATAGCTACACTTCAGTGATGGAATTGCTTTTTTCTCACTAGATACACTCAGAAAGTTAGGGGTATAAGAAAAGCATAGCAATAACAACAAAAAGTCAGAGATTTTCCCATACTCAATTACATGGCAATTTTAAAGCTGCTGTCTTGGGCCCTATGAGGCATAGTGCTCTGATTCAGTGAAAAATGATTTCTAGCCTCAGAGGGTATGGACATAATGTGGACTCAATCCAATCAATGATCTAGGACTATACTTTTGTCTTTTTCAGGCCCTAGACTAATCTTATAACTGAGGAAAAGAGGTACATATTTCCTTTATTTTTGTTTCTCTTTCTGGCTGGCTCTTTAGAGAATATATCAGCTATTTGAAGACAGATGGATGTTTGCAATGCTGGTCAAAATTTGCTGCAGTGGAAGCGGAGAGTGAGCAGGGGGCAGGTGAGCAGAAGTGGTGTTCCTGGAGAGTGTGTTTTTCCACATGGCTAAAATGCTGGGTGCCTGCACTTCAGCATCACAGCTGATGCACTGCAGGTGACAAACACACCCCTCAAAAATACACACACACACCCCTCAAAAATACACACACACACACAAATGGGTGCGGAGCACAGGAGAGACCACACCACAGTGAGTGTGTGAACCTCAAGGATTTTTAAAGCATTAAGGATCAGCTGATAGAGGAATTACACAGCCTGACCCTGAAACTAAAACCTTGAGCAGATTTGCCATGACAGCAAAAAGTGTCTCTGCTCGGTTAATCATTCCTTTCTCACCATGGTCTTCAGATTAGCTACAAATCTGGCTATAAGATTTGAAAATTTACTTAGTAATTGTAATTTACAGCAGCTCTTCACAAAGATTCACTATTATTGGAAAGTGATGGAAGTTGTGTGCACGGAGGTTGCACATCATGTTGACAGCCACATTTGGAGTTATCGACTTGAAATATTTAATATAGTGTGTGCTGTCAGACACACCACGAATTCTGGTTTACTGGGGATTTCTTTGATTTGATTTAACAGCTTATTGCCCCTTTGGAGTATATGCTGACTATGCCCGAGAATTTATTGCACACTCTCTTTTCTGCTCTATAGCTGAAGTTTTTCACAGGCTGAGAAAAAGGAGTTTTGAATAACCCTAGGCAGGACCTCAGCTCAAGTGAAAAGATTGTCCCCTGGAGTTTCCTCAGAGGCCAGTGGTCTATTCTGGAGTTTCCACTGTGGGCAACCAGTGGTCTAATCCTGCTTGGAACTGACTGATTTTATTCAGAAGAAAAAACATGGGTGTTGGAGTGGAGTGGAGAAGGAAAAATCTCACTTAGAAGTGCCAGGACTTAGAGCTGGAAAGAGTTTTTTCTACAAACCAGAAAAATTAAGCAAGGTCTGATTCCTTCGCGGTGCTCAGCACACTGGCCACAATCCAGTAAAGCACTTAGACATTAAGTGTGGTCTGCAGAGTGCCACAGGGAATAGCCTGAGCACTAAGTACCCGGCAGGATCAAGCTCCAAACAGGGACCAGACATAAACCAGATGGCATTATGTCAGCTCTGCCATATTAATAAGCTATTTGATTTGCATTTTAATCTCTTGCTCCTTTTTTCTCCTTTTTTGCTTTGCCTTTTCTATAAAACAATTCATGTGTACTAGCAGAGGAGGGCAATGTACTGAAATTGCCTCTTATCACCTTTTCGCAAATACGGAGTTAAAGCAAGAGCTGGGAAAGCAGCTGCTTGTTTTTAACTTAAATCAGCAGTGCTTGGAAAAGGACCATCAGGAGTCTGGAGCTGCTGAAGGAAGGAAAATGCTGACTGTCCTCTAATGAGCTCTCCAAACATGTGTTGAGTGTGCTATTGCACTTGAGAGAATCGGTGCCTGCATCAGAGGTTATTTTAATGCCTTAGGGTTTTTGGGGGATGGGGGCAAGTAGGATAGCTGAGCAGGAACAATGGAAGGTAGCTTTCTGCCTGTTTATAAGCTGGGTTCAAACTGAACTGAAGTGAGAAAGCTGCCAGGCAGTGCTCAGCACTCATCCATCCACTGAGGTCACCTGCCAGGAGGCAGCAGGAAAAAACTCAAATTCTAGTTGCTGCTTTGTTTTTTTAAACAAGCTCATGGCTTTCCACTTTTTCCTTTCCAGCACCATTACAACTATCTCCAGAACTTCCTCAGACTTGTGATTTGTGCAGATGCCAGTTTTTACATGGATGTTTTTGAAACTGAGCACTGCCCGACTGGAAGCCGTCCTAGCTGGAGCCACTTTGCTGCAGGGAGGACATGGGCTCCAGCCGAGGTGGGACACGTGCCTCTTTCTCTGCACTGCTGGCATTGCTGACTCTCAAGACAGAGCAGTCTGGGCTCAAGTCCGAGCCTCAGAGCTTGGACTAGGGCAAGCCAGCTGGCTGCCAGGCAGGTTAGGCGTATTTTTGTGCAGGCTGCAAGTCATCACTTTGTTGGAGCTATGCATGTGTGTGGGTTGTGCAGTGAGACTTAAGAGGAAATTTCTGTGATCATTTTAGCACTCAGGCAACTGGAAAAGGAACTGATGGAGGCACCAGACCTTTGCTTTCATGACTGCATTAATCTTCTCCTGGCGTTGGAGAGAAATTTTAGATGAACTTAACATGTGTTCTCAGAGCTTTCATTCTCAAAGCTATTTGTGCCGTGGATCCTGAACTGATGAATGATAATGCCAGTGAAGTGGCCAATATAAATTAAACTTCACTGGATAATAATTTTTGTGAGGCTTCCTGCTGCTGTGTTGTTACGTAAGAAGCTGACAGTTGACTACCACGGCCTGGAACTTTTGAGAAACATAGATTTTCCTGTCTCAAAAGCTGGTGATGGGGACTGGAGGAAGCAGTAATGCCCCTTTGTTTTACATCTATGTATCACCCAAGAAAGTTATTTTCTTAAGCGTAGTTATGGAGTTCTTTTGGTCAAGGGAAACGAATTTCAGATGAACATAATTATGAGAGTTAAGATAAATAATGTTATTGCTACTGCTGCAAAAGTTCCTAATTAGCAACCAAGCTATATTAACTGTCATGTGAAAGCTTAATCCATGGCAAATGTGGCATAATCCAGAGTAATTCTGTCATGAAAGACGTAAAAGCCTAGTAAAGTTACTTTTTATTAGCCATGCACTAAGAGCAAGTCCCTAAATGGTTATAAAAGCTCACAGTGTAAGTGGCAGCTTGTTTTGTCATCACAACTTGGTTGTGATTCTGAGCCCTAATAGACTAGGAAAGAATGGAAGTAGTTTGGGGATAGCTGACTACCAGACAGCACCCATGAGTTTGGTGGGAATTTGATGATAACTTTTGATCAAACAAGGAACAAACTGAAACTAAGCCGTTTCAGATTTGTGAACTGCCTAGCCCTCTAGAGAGTCCTCCAGAAAATGCTCATGTACAGGCAGTTGTCACAGCTCCAGGAGGTACATGAGTCTATGGGCAGGTTTTTCTTTGGTTCTCCTACACTTTCTGTCCATAGATTCGCCGTAGAGCTGCAGTTCTGAAAACTGTCAGGGAAAGTTTTCTGGCCTTACTGTAACATTTTGAGGCAATGATACGAGCTGCGAAAATGGTCAGGAGAACTCCAGAGCACTCCCTGGCACATCCCACAGTTAAGCTTAGAAGTCACCTGAGTTTGTCCTTCATGAGCAACTGGACAATGCAACTAACTGCCCCACATATCCACCTCTGAAAAAAGTACAACTCAACAATTTTGTATAGAACATTTCTATATTAATGTAATGTGTCAACATTTCTATAATATAATAATGTGTCAACCAAGCCCAGCAAACCTTTCAGGAAACACAGGGCAAGTGCTACTCAGAGTAAGTTTACGATAAAGTTTGTGTCCGATGAAAATTAGACAACCACAGAAACCCAGAGGAGCCACAGAGCTGCTCTCATTATTTATCACGTCAACAGGATGAAACCAGCCTATCCATCAAAAAATGTTCAAAGTACTTAGAAATACAGTAAATCATAAAATACAGTAAATCATAAAATTTTCTATGGTACAGACAGTACATGTGTCTAAGTCAAGGCTTTCAACTCAAGATATTATCTGATTGCTTTTTCATGCAAAACAAACTAATTTCATTTTTGTTAGGCAAACATATGAGGTCAATCACAGCTAACCAAGAAGCTACTCTCTTATCATAATTTCCAAGGAAGCAGGACTTTCCTATTTACATACTGTATAGGATAGCAGTCAAAACTCAAATACAGTGTAGTAAATCATTTGGCATTAGGCATTTCAAGGGTTACATCAAAGAAATGTACAGACCTGACCTTTCGAAAAACTTCTGCCATCACATCTGCTATGAATGTGTATTTTCGTATGCCTTCTTTGTGAAAACGCCCAGTAATGTGTGTTTCAGTTACTTGTTCAGACTCCTGAGTAACAATTTCTACGATCCCTATTCAATATTCTAGTCACAAACATTCTTTTCCACATAATCCAATCACAGAACTTTTCAACAGCTTTAATTTCAACAAGTGCATGATTAAATCAGTAATTTAAGTAAAGCACCACATCAAAACAAAACACTGAATTCAACAGTAAGCTTCAGCTAAAGAATTTTCATGATCTTTCATTTACTTTCATCATGGTTTTAGTCTATCCTTCACTTTACTCCTTAGTAATGGAAAAGTGTATCTACTCAGCAAGATCTCTTCCAATGCTGTCAAGTATTACCCATTTTCAAAGAATGACTAGCCAAGATTTTGTCAACAACAAGGCAAATGTGAAAAAATCCCTCAACTACCTAGCAAGAGGCGTTTGTGTGATAGTCATTAAAGTAGATCTTAGATATGTTTTCTTTTTTACTTATGTACTTCTTATTTTGTTAACTAATTGCCACTTTACCCTCAACTTTTGAGTTTTCTTCTAAGTTCCTTTAGATTCTTTTAATGATTGGAAGTTTTCTTGGTTAGGGTTTGGATGTATGCTCTATTACTTTCTTTTGTCTTTACATAAGCTTTATATATCTTTACATATTCTGTATTCTGAATATACAGATAGGATGACATAAATCTCCACCAATCTTCTTATCTTAGGCACCTAAAAATTATATATCTATATATTTCTATTCATTTCAATTGGTGTCTATAATCAGAATCAATTCAATGATTCATTTCTAGAAGATACAACACCACCTGCAAAAACCAAAATACCTTCTCTGTTCTTAAAATCTACAGGACTCATTCCAAAACCACCAAAGACTAACTCAGCAAAAGTCAAAAGTAATACCAAAAGCACACAGAATATCACAGGTAGACGAAAAAAATCCCACCATATACTTACAGAATTTCTTAATATCTAGCTGTGTCTTTCAAGCTGCTGGCCAGAGGACAGCTGTGCATGAGGCACAGACATAAACAGTACATGCTTTGTTACCTGTTCGCAAGACTACTTGAAGTCCACTAAATAGCAAACGTCTCTTACAAAATGACAAAATAAGATGAAGGAAAAACACATACATGATTTTGCATCAGGTCTTTCGTTTTCTGCACAGCAATTCCCATGAAGATTGCAATGTAGAATATTTTTTTCTGTTAGTATTGCTCACTTTGAGTTTTTATAGCTGCTTGGAGATCTGCATCATTGTACTTGATTTCAGCTAATCAAGCATACAAATGAACAGGAATGCAGACACACAGCACTGTAAAAAAACACAGAAGGAAGTTTTCTCAAACAAAATCCCTTTATTAGGCAGTGGTTCCAGTGATGCAATCAGAATAGGAAGGAAAGTCTGTGTTGCTTCATTGTTTGGTTTGGATTTTGGGATCCAGTGCTAACTTGTGATAATATTTCCATTTGTAAGTATATTTCTCTGAGGGCAATCCAAAAAAGTGACTGTGATGAATCTAAAAGGAAAAATATCCCATTGAACTTCCTAAGTTTTTCCATCATGAGTGACCATTACAGAATTGCCCCACTCAATTATCTTTCCTGTGTAGCTCAGTAGCTTTTGGCTAAGTTTATTGTTTTTCATCAGTCCAATAAATGCCCAAAGTGGATGCAATAGAAATGTCATTACAGAGAAATTCAATAACTGATTCATCTCTGTGTGGAATTCAGGAGTTTCTAAATAAGAGAATGGAGTGAATAGGATAAATGACAAAAAGAACTGCAGCAGGTATCGAAGATATAGAGTCAGACGCAGAATGCTGACAAAGGACACGTAGATCTTCAGAGGCAAGCCCAAAGCCTACTGTCACCAGGAGGAGTCTGACTTTCAGTGTAGTGAGATGTCAATCACATTTGTAATCCAAAGATTCAACTCTCTACAGCCTCCACAGTTCAACAGTTAAAACAAACATATACTCTTCTCCAGAGTGACTTATCTGATCAGCCCATCACAGAACCTAACTCTAAACAGGATTTTCCAGGTGTCATGTACAGAGCACTGTGCTGTCTTTCTGGCTTTAGATGTCATGGTTTAAGTGTGAGAAAGGGCAGAAATGTCAGCTCAAGCAAACAGGAATCTTCCTTGTGTCTCTCAAACATAAAATACACAACAGCAGTCTTGCAAAGGGAGCATCCTCTTTTCATCGAATATGAAATTGGTATCAAATTTAAGAGGTTTCCCCCCCTTCTGTAAGAATATGTCACTCCTCTCACCGTACAAAAGGATGTGTTGTTCATTGTTTATCCCTGAGATCTACTCATTGCTTTCAAGTGATCTTCAGGAGACAATAAGTTTGGTCTGCTATAACCACACTACAGGGCATTACTCATTTTATAGGTAGTTAAAAATGATGGAAAAGTGGTATTAAGTTAAGTTTTTAACTAAATATAGATCACAGAAAAGTACAGAAAAATAAATACTGAGGTTATTATCTTCAGCTATGCCAGTTGCTTAAGTATGCTGACGTCAGTGAATGTTTTAAGATCTTGTGAAGATGGCCAAAGCCATAAATATGTGTTTTCTCTAAAGATACCTGAAAAACTCTTCCCACTGTCTATGATTTCCCTTTTTTTTCTGGTACCTGGTGCAAACTGCTGTGCTTAATTTCAAGGATGAATCCCATACTAAGTTTAAATTTATTCAAAGTCTTCAAAGTTTGTCCATCAAATGTTATTGCTATGTCCAGTGAATTCATGGGATATGGCTATTTGTGGGCTTTAGGGTAGCCCCACAGATGTGTATTATGTCAGAATTTGGGTCATTTCTATTGTTACACAGCCTGAGGTCCCCTTGGTTTGTATGAAATATAAAATCTATCCCAGTGATGGAAACTCATCACCAGTAGTCTCAAAGGAGGTAATTTAATCTAGCCATCCACTCCACTGATATAATTAGGAATGCACTTTGTCAGCCTTTGAGGGTTTAACTACAGCTGGCTGGGTTCAAGGCAGTCTCAGAAACCAATCCGTTCTTAGTAACACCATCTCCTTCACAAAATTACAGACATACTTTCAACAGATATACCCAGCTGGCTGCTGAATGATGTTTTTCCACCCACCTTTGCAGTGGTCAATGTCTTTTTCAGCGTAACTGAAGCACTGGATCAATGCCATGAAATTATTCAGAAACCAAAGGCTGAACTGACAGCTCAAGAATAAAGGTTATAAACCTTATTTACAGTGTTTGAATGTGGCTCAGTGCAGCTTCTGAACATCATCATATTTCTGATCCAGACGGTGAAATTTAATTAGAAAGGAGATTCTAATGGATATTCAGATGCTGACTGTCCTCAGTCTTGTTTAGGAAATAAAAGATTTTTAAGCTCTATTCTCCCAGAAAATCAGAACTCTACTCTTCAGATGGATTACCTAAGTTAAAGGAAAAATATCTAACCTAACACAAATGTAAAATCTTCTTTAAATTTATTCATCAGAACTAGCACTGGATCCCTGCCGTACCCTTGATTGTTCTGCTGGAGTCTGCAGGGATTCAGATGATGAGTACTTCCTTATTCTTGTCAATAAGCTTTTCTAATTGAGCATCACAAGAAGCACTCCTTTTTCATGTGCTTTTCCCTTTTAGGAATCTGATTTGAACAAAAGAACAAGATATTCTGCTATGGTTCAAATAAGTTGGGTAAAGCTTCCCCTCTAGGCTGCAACATATTTGAGAAAAATGCAGTGTAACTTTATACCTGTTTATGTACCTAAACCTGAAAATACCCAGCCTAACCTATTAATTAGCAGAGTGGCCTGTTCAGAAAAACACATACCCTTTTCTTTTTCCCCTTATCAGTCCTGAAGCATTAGTTTAAACACTTCAAATTCCAGCCTTCAAGTTTCCTACAGTTGTGTCAGTGGGCTGGACACAGGCTCTCCAGGGCCAGAAGCCCTGCAGCTGAGGTAGTGCGTCACCAGGGCTGTTTTTTGGCTTGGGCAAAACTCTGTGCTAACGTGGCTGTACAGCTCCTGGACACAGGCAGAGGGAGGTGAGATCTGCTTGCAGCCACCCCATGAAAGTATGTTCTGAATTCCTGTGTGCAGTCGTTACGTGGTAATCTTGACATCCACTAAAGCCATGGATTTATTACCTTGCTGTTAAACCATATGATGTCAGACTGAATCTCTTTGGTTTAACAATTTTTTTTTTCATTGCTTTATTTGGTTCTTTTTTGCCTGTAATGCAGATTTTCAGTAGAATACAGACATCATAGCTGGGCCTTAAAAACTGATAGTACACAAATTCCAGTGTCCTGTGTCTGAGAGCAAAAAAAGGCTGTGAAATAAAAATGCAATACACATCTTTCTTACTTGAGTAAGTTTCATGTAAGTAGGAGAAAGTTACCTCTGAAAATTAGAGCTTAACTGTATCTTTTAGAATTCTTGATAGCACTAAGTGTTAATTATAGACATCCTCATTATTCACATGAATATCATGCCTCATGTTTGACTCTGGAAAGAGAAAATGAGCCTCCAAGGACATCCCATGACAATAAACTCCATGTACAAATGGGTGATTACTTAAAACTAGTGACTCATTGTTGCATGACATGTAAGGCAATTAACTGCAGATTTACTTGTATTCAGTGTAGACTGAAGCAAGCCGGTCTGGTTTGCATGATATTCATGCATTGCTGAGTGTGGAACAGTTAACTTCCGGCCAGGGTTAGCTAAATCTTATAAAACAAATTCAGTAGTTTGGCATAAGAGATGGAGCCCATTAAGGATGAAATGCATTTTGACCACACGAAATAGCTGGAGAATCAGTGTCTCTCCCAAAAATCTGTGGTGTGCTTCCTAAATACAGAACATGGAGGTCCTGTATGATGAAGAAGGCATTTCAAAAACTGACGTAGTAGGTCCTCTGGTTAGTTTATTTTTAATTGCTACTCTTTGTCAGAGGCAACAGATGGTTTGAACAAATAAGCTTGAAGAAAATTCCAGTTAATATTTGACTTGTGGGACGAGTAATTCTAGTGTTTGCCATATACTCTGGATTGTCAACAACACGTGGGTAACCTTAAGCTTCATGCTCCATCTATGGCCTTGCACATATTCTACACACACAGGTAAATTAGAATAAATTAATACTTCCAGAAAATTCACATTACCAGTAATGTTAAATTCTCATGGGTCAATTGCTTTTGTTAATTGAAAGAAAGAAGGAGGGAAGAAAGCAAGCAAGCAAGGCAGCATCAAAGGATTGCAGCAGATCACTGGGTCTTACAGTGAAATGCATCCTCCGATGGAAGATGTAAGAAGGACCTTATATGAGGGAGACACTATTGTTTCAGCAGGTGACAAAAGATTTCCATGTTCTTAAAAGACTTCTTTCCTTTGCCTGGAAGGCTGTCCTGGCTTCCTTCTTCCCACCCTCTCTCCAAAAGTGAGCACCTACAATGTGAAATCCCGCTGCAGCTTGAGTACAAAGGCTTCCCTTGTCTCTGTTCATCAGGACAAACTCACTGTTCCCTTTCACTTCCTTGCACATGCATGATATGGGCACCATCTGGCCCCGAAATGGCCAAGGATAGCCAAGCCTGAAAAACATCTTCAGAGAATGCCCTAGGCTCCTATGCTCCATGTTTCACCTGTATTTACAACAAAGATTTTATAATCATCTCTGATACATCCAGACAAATATTTAGAACTCAAGTTTTCAAAATATTTGAGTAACGGAGGGAACTATTGCAAAAAGAAGACAGGCCTAGTCACTGTTATGTTTTAATTATCCAAGACTTCATACTGATGTCCTATTCTGCAAGAATACTATTAAAGAAGTCATCCTGACTTGAGACAGGAGATAGTATAATCAGATCATGCCCTATAAGCACAGTTATTGACAAAAAGATGTGAGTTCTGATGACTTGATTCCATTTCCACTAAACTCAGAGGTAAAACCTCCATTACTACACCTAAGTGTCCATTAACTCAGTCCATATGTACAAACAAGACTCATATCCCACTTGATGTTTCACTGCATGATTTATTATTGACATTTTATTAAATTAGAATTTAAAAAAAGACTAATTCATGTTAGCCTGAATGCTGCAACTATCCAGTTCTTGCTCTTATCCTAAAGTTAACCTTAAAAAGGATCTGTCATTCTCACTTCTAAATTCCTCTTGACCACTAGGTATGATCATCACTGGGCCAGAAAACAAGGTTGGATGATATTTTTTTCTGAGTTTTCATTAGCCAGAGAAACTGATGGTAAGGAGGCTCTCCACTGCCATACCTATATTTTGCATTGACTAACTCTGGCTATCTGCAGACTCCGCAGGGGTGTAGTTAGCAAGGAACTTACTATCCCATGAGTCAAATTCAGGCCTTTATACGTTCATTACGCCCTTCCCAAGTCTGACCATTTGGAAGCTAGGGATTTTTTCATTAGCTCTAGCAAAATATGAAGACTTATAGCTCTAGAGCTTCTTCCATCTCTGGTAGCAAACTGTGAGAGTGACCTGATGCCTGACGTCCCGAGGTTTCATCCACAGGTGTTTAAAACACAGTTCCCTGGCTTGTCTCTTGCTTTACTTGTCTTTAATCTGGTAAATGATGTCGACACAGCTGGACTTCTACATCTGATACTTGCTCTCCATATATACTTGTTCTCCTCTGTCTTTCTCTGGTAGGGCTCTTCTACCCGCCACAAAAAGCCTTATGGTCATTATTTTGCTCATTATCTGCTCAGAGGACCTTCTGCGCCAAGAGATTTTTACAAAGGCTTGCATAGTCCTCAAGTGGAAATTCATTAACAGCAACGTTTAGTAGCAGGGATTTCTGTCTCTCCTTTGTTCAGCCGCCTTCTGCCTAAACATCCAGCATATGTACATCCTAAACTGGATGATTTTACGCATCTGAAAATCCCACAGATTTACAGCAGCCAAGTATTACACATAGCATCCTAAATAAGACAACATAACTGTCTCTAAACGAACAAGCTGATAAAAGGCTCTCTGCTCCAGTGTTTATTCCACTCTCCTCAGAGACTCTGACAGTGTCTGGAAAGTTAAGATATGGCAAGGGAAAAAATTCTGAACTACACAAATGAGGGATCCCTCACAGATCATCATTCTTCTCCTTGCATTAATTACAAGGGATGCCAACTCAAGCACTTCTGCTGATCTCTGCTGAAATAGTCCTTCAGGGTAATAGGGCACTTTTTCAAACAACCTGTCTTTTAAACTATTTCATGTTTTGACTTCAAAATCACTACTAAAATGCCATTCCAAAACCCATGTGTCTGGTGGGACTTGAGGGCCAGCTGTAAATTGCCCCACCACAAAACAATGTTTGTGAGTTATTCCTTTTCTCACTCCAGATCCTTTTATTTGCACAGAAGGATGAGAATCAGGTAATATACTTATGAATGTGGTCCTTCTCCTGTACGCCTTTGCTCCCCTCTTCTTCCCACTCCTTTGTACTCCTTTTTTGTCTCCCTGTTCTGAGTACCTAGCATTCAGACAGGACTTGGAAGACCAGGGTGGCATGAGTCGATTTCCACTGAGAGAGAAACTAGGAGACAGGAAAATGGGGGCCAAAATGCTAGGTAGGATGCTTCACTTCAGTCACCACCTTGGGATGTGACTCTGGGCACTATTCTCTGGGTACCTCTCCTGTGCTCTTTGAATGCACCCACCATGGTGGCACCTGAAGGCTGCACAGAGCATGGTCCTGCCCTTCTGGCAGATGTGCTGCCAGCTGGGCTTGCTCTGCTGTGCTGCCTGGCCAGCTGGAGCTAAGCATCGCAGTGGGCCAAATGGCTGCTCTGCTGTGGTTAGCCAAAATCCAGGATGCTAGCTTGACCGTTTGCTGTGGATACCCCACACTATTTCAGGATGTGATTCTATATTTGTACGGCACTAACCAGATGCTTTTCAGATACTGCTCTAGCTAAGTACTTTTACTAGTACTCCATAGTTGTGTCTTGCAGTTGCCACCTCTGCACATTTTCCACACATTCGCACAGAATTATTATGATCTCCTGTGCAAAAGCAACACTAAGGTTGTGGATTCCCGGCAGTTTGTTATGCCAGTGCTGTCAGGCTGCCAGATGCAATCTGAACATGTCTGTGTAGGCCAAGCAGGGCTCTTAGGTCCCACCTTTTTTTTTTGCAGGCAGCTCCAACCCTCATGTAATCAGAGATAAGTGACTCAGTTAAAAATGAATGGGGCAGCTGGCTAAATGCTCAACCAAACAAAATGATCAAAGGGACAGTGCCAGATGTTCTTCATTAGCTCTACATATGGAGGTACCAGGGAGAGCAGCAGGAGCACCAAACTAAAAAGAAACCAGAGAAGCCAACTCTAGTTTCAACCATAACATGAGGAGCTGGCTATAAATACTACATTCCTCAGTGTGGCTCCCAGAGGACGTGCTGTAAGTATTTCTAAAACCTACACGAAAAGCGTGTCTACTATTGTCTGACTTATTTATATGCATCCTCCTGGTAAATATTTTATTAAAAATTATAATTCTTAGCATCTATAAAAATATACTTCAAAAATCATATTTTAGAAAGCTTCTGCAAGTTGTAAAAAGGGGAGGGTTTTCCACAAAATTTATTTTTTGCCCAACTGGTGACAGTGCTGACTTTTCCTAGGCTACTGATTCGTGGGATTTTCTTTACCACTTTTAGTACATTTAAAAATTTTAAATTCATGGCTTTGGAGTCCAAGTTACTGCAAAAGGCCCAAGTCATGTCAAGATTTACTGTGGAAGAGGAGTCAGATTTTTTTTTTTTTTTTGGTCTTCTGGGGAAGTTTATGATAGAGCGAGATAAACATCCAGAATAGTTAAGGTTGTTTATCCTGCATCACCAAGAAAACATTCTTGACATCACTTGTATACAAATGAGCAGGGGAGCTGCTCAATCAGCACTGATGGAAATCCAAACCAGATCACCCGGCCTCGGGGCATACAGACCTTACTTCAGTGTGATAAAATCTGCTTCTGTTGGGATAAAACCTGGACTGCTCACATAGCTCCTCCTGTCACAAGACAAATTTTGGTGCATAAGGACTCCTCCTGCAGTTATATTCCTTCCAGGGAATTATTTTAGGACACTTTACCTCACCTTGACATAGATCTGTAGTATCTCGGGGCTTGCAAGGAAGAATGAATCCTAGAAAACAATCTGGTGTCATGCTTGTCCGCTGTAATGACTTGACAATCAGCTCCAAATCTGCAAGTCTTAGAATTGGAGAGCAGGGATCCTGGAAGTTTCCAGCAGGTGTCTCAATCCATGCAGTATTTTTCAACCAATAAAGAAATTCCTCCTGTGACTGTACAGTTTTGTGATGTCTGCCTGAAAGTCACCCCCTGACAGTAGGAGGAGGGAGACATGCTGAATGCAAAGAGATTGGGAAGGCACTTCTCTGAAACAACTGAAGTACCAGACTTGCAGTTGACTAGGGAAGAAGGTAAGAAGGGCTCTTGGCTGTGTTGATCGATGGCGCTGACATCTACTTCGTCCTTTACTGTTACAGCAAACTCCTAGGTTTGGTAGTATATATGCCGCTCTTCGCATGATTATTGATTGGAAAGGTTATACCATGTATAAAAAGCTTGAGGTGCACTTTAAAAGCTGCCCTCGCCCCACTCTGCAGGAACAAACCCTATGAACGTGCTTTTTCTTTCCCCTAATTCTTATTTCATGCACACCTAAGTGACAGCCACTCACTGCAGTGAAAATGTGATTTGCAGTGCAGGATGAGTTCTTTGCTGGTAGATGTGCTGGTAGCAAACAGGCTGAGGAACACATTAATTCTCATACTGGAGTCAAGGAAAGCTGGAGCATGACTCACTTAGGAATGCTTTGTCTTCCCCTAATTGCATAATTACCTTAGAGAGCTCACTGGCCATTTGGCATAGAGGTCATGCCTGTTTCCTTTGAGCACAGGAATAACTCCTCCTAGCTACTCCTAACAGGATGAAAAGGGGATGTGAGAAAGACATGTGGCTGTGGCCCCACTTTTCCTCTATATAATCCAGGAGCAGTATTTGTGCACAACTACAAAGTCTTCCATTCTCTGAAATGAGGATGCTAGAGTTGACCATTATGTAACATAAATCAGCACTTTCACCTTTGCACTGAGACAGGATCTGTATTGACAGGGATAGTGTGATATTCTGGGTTCTTTGGTGCCATTACTTGTGACATCCGTATTCTAATAAACGGGATTTAAAAAGAGTGATGGGGTTGCCACAAGAACAGGAGTCTTTCCCCCTATACTCATATGCTGTAGAGCTGGCCTGACTGCCAAGCAAACAAAACAGAGATCTCCCCAACATCTCAATCTCACAAGCAATAAATAAATAAAAAAATTACGAGTTATACAAATGCTCATAAAATGCACATAAAAACAAATGGCAAGCTAAGGAAAGAGACTTTAATATTCCATGAGAAAAATGGATAATGAACTTGCTAGTTACATTAGCAGAATTAAAGGAAGGTTTGTCTGGAGAATTCTCCTGGAGCTCTAGGAAACAACAGTGCAGTTCTAAAGGCTCACCCCAGCCCAAGTATAGCACTGGTTGAATAAGTCTGCAAGCTGCAACAAATGGAGAAAAACAGAACTGAACTATACGGATAACTGAAGCAGAGATATTTAAGTATCACTGTCTTTAGTCCCCCTGATGAACTCTTGTTCTGGAGGATGGGTGGAATCTGTGGTCCCTTTTCTCAACCATTTTATTGGTGTTATCCAACACTACATTTGGAAGCTAGAATTCTCCTTTGCAAACTGGTGATGGCATCACTATGCAGTCAAACTTTCATCCCACTCTCCTCTTCATTACTTCTGTGAATTCTCCATCCTTCACGGCACACCGATGCATCCTCCATTCAAAGCAATCAAAGCACATTTTCTCCTGTCCTCCTTACAGCCCACCAGCTACTATCCCCTAACTTATGATGGGGTATATACCCACTGGGCTTAGGAATGAAAATACTTGCAGCTGCTATACTTCATGCCGACCCTGATGCTGGCAGTGTGTTTTAGAAATGCACACAGGATGCCAGCCTGGTTGGCCCTGCAAGAGTTGTGCGTCAATGTGAATCCAAGTGGTCTGATGCATCTGTTAGTGTAACCTTTTGTGTACATGGGCTTCTCAGCTGTGTATCTGGATTGTTGAGAGTGTTTTAGATTACTCATTTTGTTTAGGGGCTCATGATGGTTACTTAATTCTTCCCTTCTTTTTTTGTCAGTGTCTTTTTAAATAGTGGGGAGTGGTACAGTTAAATGCTGGCTGAGGTCGCATTAGGTTCCACTTTTCGTGAGAAAATTCTGCTTAGAAGGTTTCCAAAGGGAAAGTTTTTGCAAGAGAAAACAGCCAGAAGACACCTCCAAGCCTGACTCTGGTGAGTGGAGCTATTCTGACATAAAGAGTGCATCACTCTAAAGCAAGCGAAATGTTATGAGGAGAGGAAGGAAAATGAAGTATCTTGATTCCTAAGCTGAGAGAGAACTGGTCAGCAGTTTATCAAATCAAAGGCTAATATCCAAGACAGATTCTATTCTCATGGATAAACATCTGAAGTACAGACTTCATTAGAGTTACATGTAACTTAAGCAGCAGACTTCAGAGGAAAATCAGGTTCTGGGTCCCAACTGTTTTTGTTATCAAACAAGAAATGGGTGACACCTCTGTTCTTTTCATGCTTTTTAAAATCATTTTCCTGAAGAGTTAAGGAGTTAGCATGCCATAGAGTGGGTAGCTGCCCTAGGGATCAAGGAACACCAGACAGAACCTATAATAAAACTTCTTGCATTAGGATGGCGGCAGAGGAAACTATACAGAAAATGCAGTCCAGGAAAGAGTTCTTAGAAGATGAAGTAGGGATTAAGCCAGAGCCTATTTTACCATTTGCTAAAACACTCAGTGCATTTGCCTTCATGGGTTCTGCATTCCAGAGGACTTCATGCTGGGTTAATAAAATCCCTCTCTTGAACAGGCTTTGGAAACTCAGACAGCCACTGACTGCCCATATGGCAGAATTTGGCTATTACTATTAGACAGCTGCAGGAAGTTGAAGACAAGAAACAGGAGACAGCACCAAAATCTTATGGATATGCAGACACAGAGGGAGACACATGGCTTTGCCTCATGGCAGGAGCTTCCAAAATATGTTCCTCATCAAAATGTCAGGATCCGCTTTAGTTTTTTTCTTTCAGGAACTGTAATTGGCACTTCTGCTTTTTGTAGGTGATATGCACGTGATTTACGTGTGTGATTTAAAACCTTATACACTCTGAGCTTAAGCTTCAAGTGCATTTTAAAACAATTAGCACACCTACAAGAAAAACAGCAAAACACCTCATTTGTGTTGCTCACAAACTTAAAGGGAGATTGAGTTTAGTGCTCTTCCTAAGGGAAGAGCACAAGGAAAAAACTACATGCTTCCCTGTAACCCAATGCCAAACCACTGCTCTCTGTTTTGAGTAGCAAATGCCATTCTTACTGCGTCTAAAAGTCCAGACTCCATTTCTTTTCTCAACATGTAATTGTGTATTTTGGTACTGCTCTCAAACAGGAGTTTACCAGAACAAAGGAGTTATCTTTATGAGACAGCCAGGGAAACACACAAAGAACAGGAAGATGCAGCTAATCTAAATAATGACATTGAAAACAAAATAGCTATTGGGCTATAAATAAACAATATGAAGTAAATATAATTATTTTTATTAAAAGAAGATACAGACTTAATTCGTGGGGATAATGTCATCTGCTGTTTCCTTAGACTTTAGTTCTTATTTTTTTCAGTCAAACCATAATGCAAGATTTCCTACCTTCTTCAACTTTTTACAGTATGAACTTTTATACAACTTCTTTTGGAGAAAGTTGCAAAACTCAGACGTATGTTTAGGAGAAAGATCAGATTTTCTAAAATAGTAAAACTGCTCAAACAGCTTGTTTTTGAACTCTGCAAATACATGCATTCTTACAAGGCAGGAAGGTAAACATACACACGACTGCATTAATTAAGACAATACTTAGTTTCCTGCGACACAAAGGAATTTTCTTATTTAGGCTAAGTCTTTAACGATGTGGTCTCCCATTGTGTGTACGTGGGTGCGTAAAGCAGCAACCTCTATTTCACAGAAAAAAGCACAAGGGTTGGTTCTGACCTGGTGAGTGAACGGAAAAGGAATTAAATAATCCTCTAAACCAAAGCCAGAATCAACTTTCTGAGCGCCAAGCTCAGCCAGTCCCACCACCTCACTTTTTGGCAATACAGTCCTGAACGACCTGAGCAGAAGCCTGATTCACGTGTCTTTTGTCGTGGAGATTGTCTTGTTGAGTACCCTGGGCAGGAAACTGGTCTGATCTGTTGACTTACAAGATTTAAAATAAGCACTCGTGTTTCCCCCCTGCGAAACGCAACCCGCACCCCTGGGCTGAATCGCTTCCCCGGCGGAGGCAAGAAAAGTGCGAGAGCAAAGGGCTCTGAAGTGTCCGAGCCCTCGGCAAACGCTCTCAGGCTGACACACAGTCGGCGAAACACACGTCCAACACTGCCAGAACACCGGGGCATGGCACCGGTCCCCACCCCTCAGGCTTTACCTGCTGGTGGGCGAATGGCTGGGGGGGATATCCTGTACAAAGCTCTGCTCCATGCCCGGGATCCTGGCCGGGCTGTGGGGATGGTAGGCTGTCAGGACCACGCTGCCCGAGTCCTTCATCTCCATGGTCACAGGCACATGTCGGCCCCGCTGCTGTGACAGAGGCGACCGGGCTGTGCTGGCGGCCCGACGGGAGAGCGAGTGACCCTGTCACAAGCACCAGCCCATGGCCTGGCTCGGCGGCACCGCTCGCCACTGCCGGCTGTCAGAAGAGCTGTGCCACCGACACACAGCTCCTCTCCCTGTCAGCGAAGCTGAATTAGCATATATTCAAAAACACCGCCCACAAAACAACCCACGGGGAAGTTACTACGTTCCTAGGAAACGAGAAACCTGAGATAATCCTGCAATCCTGCACGGAACGCTTCCTCCCCGTACACTTCTTCCCCGAACACTTCTCTACTTCCTTTTTTTTTGTTGTTTGTTTCCTTTTAACAGCAAATTTGTACTACTCCTCCTGCTCCTGAATTAGTCTTGTCTAAGTGAAACTGTCTGCTGGTTCTGCCGAGTGGAGAGCGCTACTGAAACACAACACATGGTTTGGTGGAGCAGGAGTCTTACAAGGGATGCAGAAACGGAGTGGGCTCTGCTCCGATTAAATCACCAAGCAGCAGGAGCTGTGATTTCCTACATGCTGGATCGTTTCTGTGCCGGGGAACTGCACTTGCTGGCTCCTGAAAACAGATTAAGCTTTCATTTTGCCTGATATGGCTGTGTACATAATTAGAAAGGCACTGGGGAATGAGTGAATTATTTTTACAACAGTGTGTGTTCATCTGGAACAATCCTGTAAATAAGTACACACCAAGATGCTTGATACTTTTTCATTATTTAACTTGATCTCTGTACGTTACTTAAGTGCTTTTCACTCAAAAGGAAACAATCAAGAAAAAAATCAGGGTCCAAATCTGGAATAATACTCGGATAAAACTCTGTAGGACAAAGTGAGAAAATTTGCACATCCCTTTATTTTCCTCTTCCACTTCTTAATTGTTAGTTTGTTTCTTTTTTTTTAAAGAAATGTTTCTGATAAATGCCAATTTCTGAAAACTACTGTCTTGTCTATGAAATCACGTGGAGGATGTCCCTGATTTTACTCAGTGGGCCACAGGTCCCTGAGCACTTTGTGAGCACAGGTGTGGAACACCAGCCTCCGTGCACCTTTGCTGCCAGCGGCATCCTGAGCACAGGTTCTCTACAAAATGCTTGTTCATCTCCTGTTTTGCATCTCCCTTGAGTGAGGGTGCTCTCTCCAGGACTGCTATACAGCTACCTGAATTACACTGTCAGTCTCTCCAGCTGGTAAACTAGCTCAGGTTTTGAATCATAAAATGATCTTCTCACATCCACCTTCCCCCTGAACTGGGTATCTTGCCTGGAGGGACACAGTGGTTTCGGTCAAACACGTTGCTAGGACTCATGTAGGCAGTGCCCAAGTTAATTTTAAATTAGCCAGCATAGGACACTGATAAAGGTACACTTGGCAGCACTTCTTGCCAGACTCACCCAGGAAGCATAAATATTTGAACGTACAGAGCCTCTAAGCCTGCTCCTGCTATGCTGTTAAGATATCCTGGATTAAATATTTTAAGGCCAGGTTGCCCAGGATAAAATCATGGTTGCTTACATGGTAGCATGGAGGCCCTCTGGGAGCCTCCGTGCAGCCATCTACAGATGACAGGAATGAAGGAGAAGGCGCTGAGCTGTCTCTGGAAGCACCACTTACTGCCCACAGCACCGGGACCATATGCCGTGGTGCCACCAGTGATGACTGGGGTGAATGCGACGACCAGGGTTCTGTGATTACTGGAGTATTCAGGAAAGGGATAGGGCCTGAAAAATTAGGACCGAGACCATCACAGGTCTCATATCTCAGCTGTGTGGCGCACTGAGTGAACACCAGGCTGCTGCTACCTGGCTGCTGGATGACCAGGGATGCTGCTGCCAGTGTCATTCTTTTCTCTTCCTACCCTGCTTTTACATTCTCCTTCCTGGACCAGAAAGTGAGAAATCCCCTTCTCTGATGAGGGGAAGTAAATTGTGAATAGAAATTTATATTTGGCACAAATGCAAATAGATATTTTTAATATTAAGCAGCCAAAATGCATATATCAAACAGATATGAGAGCAAAAAATTGATAAATATATGTTATAAAATATTTGCTGACACTCTTTAAGGACGTTCCTCACAATTTACTTCAAGAAATTAAACACCTGAAAAAGCACACATAGAGGAAGGCACCAAACACTATGAAAAGGTGAGTGGATGTCCTTTAGGAGATCAGGGTGCTGACAAAATATTTGCTCAACTCCAGGAAAGCCTTTTTTCTCTCCTTTGTATCATAACACTAGTCTTTTTGCAGTACCATCAGCCAAAAAGTGATGATTATGTGCTTTAAGCTATGTGTAGATAAAGCCCACAGTAGAAATGCAATATATTTTTAGTATTATTTTTATTTTCTCTTTCCATAATAGAAAACCTCAAACTCCAAAATTACTTAGAAAGTATACAGATACCATCTCAATAGAAAAATACATATAAAGAAAGGAGGCCCACACTTATTAAATGGGATTTTCTCTCTAAGAAAAATAAACATGGAAGATTTTATTTGGAGATTTATAAAGTGCTGGTGCACAAACTGGAGGCTCGTATGGAAATGGCAGACTATTTGGCACAAGTACAAATAGATATTTTGAAAACTAATCAGCCAAAAGACATACATCAAACCAAGAGCTAAAAATGTTTATATGCCTAATGGGTCTTGGGGTTAGACATCTGCATATTATTGAAACCCCAAAAGTATTCTAAATCATCTAGACATACATACACATCAGCCTTTAAGGTTTTAACTGGGCTAGAGAAACAGCCATAAGAAAAGTGTATGAGACAACATGAGCTGGACTCCTCCTTCAGTTCCATCTGTGCAATTCTGCTCCCAATAGAGAAGTTATTTTCCTGGTTTATAAAGAAGCAAGTAGGAAAGTATTTTAATCCAGCATGTTTGTGTTTCTACGATTCCCTTGAATACTAGATTGTGAAGTACTCAGGACTGTGACAGTTCTGCTTGTTTTTTCAGAGAGTTAATAGCTTCCTAGACCTTTCAAATACTGTGGAAATACCATTTTAGTGAGAAAAAAATATTGTGAGGATGCTTTTGGTGGCAAGCAGTAAAGTGAAGGCACAGCAACAGAAGTCTGTGGGGAGTCTGTGGCCCGTGATCCCATGAGTAGCTGTCTTGGGTTTCTTAGACAAGGGGCTTGTGCTTTCAAATTTTATGTTGTGCTTGTGTCGAGGGGAGTGTTTTGCACTTTCACACATTTAGCAAAATAATTAATAAAAAATAATTGTATAAGGATTAGTGGGCCTGAACTTGGAGAACTAGGAGTCAGAAATCTTTACTAACCTGTTGTTTCAGAAACGTAAGTTAGTGGCTATATTCTTGTATGATCAAGCCTTCAGCTCGTCTGTTGAAGAATATCTGTGAGAGCCATTTATAAGAAATATAAACACACAGAAACTCACTAGTTAAAGTTTACAGAAATTAAAAAGAAACTGTCGTTGTTACTAATACCAATTTTGTATTTACATTGAATTAATAATCATTTTGGTGGCAAGATGGTGCTATGCTTTGCATAGCACATTTAATGCCTATTGCTTGGAAAGGAACTATAATGTTTTCAAACAGGTTTTAAGCAGCCTTTTCTGGTCAAGTTTGAGGGGGTGTTGTTACTTAAAGGGATGGGATTTGTCAGCTAGGGGTTCTTGTCCTGACATGGTGGGAGCATTCACCATTATGTTATAAGAGTACACCCACAGAGCCCTGGAAAGTGGAAGATTCCCCTTTGAACTACAAATCACACAAAAATCTCTGAGTATTGAATGTCATTACTTGTTTTCAGCTTAAATTACCCGGGACAAAGTTAGACACAATTAGCAAAACTCTGAAGTTAATTTCAGACCAGTTTAATTTCAGCTTGGGTTAGATTAAGTTTTATAAGGAAGCTTTGTAAAGCACAGTATTTTTCACTGATTAAATCAAGGGAAAATGAGTGGAGTAATACATAGAAAAATGTCATCCCAGCACTGTGTCTAAATTTCCTCATCCCTCTTGCAAACGACTTTGTATCTGTCTGTGTGAAAGTAACCAAAACCAGAACCACTATATTTCTTCACCTTTTAGGGGGAAAAAAAAAAGAGTGTCTCTTACTTCTCTGTCATTCGGATGGAAAGATGTTTGAGGGGTGGGGAGCAGAAAGCCCTATCACACCAAGGAGTTGGTGTCAGCTAAAAGCACCTGGACAGTCTGAGAACGAGGAGTGGCACAACATTGCCTAAAAGCCAAGGACAGAGGTGTGTGCATCTTCTACTGCTCAGTACCAATTCACATGAAAGAAGTGTCTGAGAAGGGGCTGACTTTGTGTCAGGAGAATTTCACTGTGGCTTGAGGTCTACTTCCTTTCAGATAATTTTATGCATCATAAAGGATAGTTTTTAATCTTGGTTTTGCCTCTGAACTTTATATTCTGGTGGTGCTGGAAGGACTAGGGTACTTTTTTCTACTGTAAAGGAGAGGTGTTTGTGTGCCTTGATGTGGGCAGCTGGGAATGTGAGGGAATGGGTGAGACCCACTGCTTTTATAACACTGAAAAAGTCATAAGTCAAAAAATTAAAAAAAATTAGAGAAAAATCTTTATTATTCTGCTTTGCCTTTTCAAACTGAGAACATAAACAAGATAGAGAAAACTGTTGCTTGTCCTTTAAAAACAGTTTAATTAACAAGGCTATTTAGGCAAAGAGGGTAGAAATCAGGTATTGTGGCAACTGGTGGTTTTGCAAAGGTTTGTAATTAAAATATGAAACGAAACATTCATCTTTGTTAAATATAGCCTCACATTTTTCGGTTCCAGATTCAATTTAAATATACATCACGTTTTGGTGAAGTTTGACATGATCTTTTTTTGTATTGTTTTACTATGGATTCTTTTATCCTAAAAAAATACTAAAGCATAGAAAAAAATTCTTTGTGTCGCTTCTTGCTTAGCAGTGACCCTCATTTATTTTCTAGGGGTTCAAAAGTTGTTTCTCCTTAGCCCAGATGAAACTACCCATATATTATTCGCATGTTAATTATGTACAGAAAAGGAAACTTCCTTAATCTGTCTGCCACAATAGGGCTTTCTGGAGGTTTACTTTGAGCGAAAGCTCATATCCTTTCATTCATCCATGAGGTTTATGCTTCTTCATGACATGTTGATCTAACCACTTCAGCTGGGACAGCTGACATCCACAGCTGAATGCTGTGGTCTGTTTTTTTTGTTCTGAGGCAGAAAGTTAAAATTACATGAAGGAGTGGTAATGTGGTTGAGTTAAGAAAAGTAGCACTGGGAGAGGCTGGTTGCTTCTTTGAAATGTTCCTCTAAGCACAAGCTGAAAATGGGAACTGGTTTCTGCAGCATGGAAGGGGAAAAATGATCAGGGAGAGACAGCAATGAGCATTTTCAGTTCAAATGTCTATGTCCTCATACCTCTGAAACAGCAGAATTGGGTTAAGTATTTTAATTTGGTACAGGGAAATTGAGTCCTCATATTCAGATTATACTTATTTATAAATATTTATGTATTCCACATCATACAAATAGGATAGTAATGAAAAATGAAATAGGAAGGTAGGTTTTAGTATAAAAAGCCAACCAGACAAAGATTTATAACTTTATTCTTTTAAAAAGCAGTGTTTTCCAGGGGCCAGTCAAACTCCTAAGCAGCTGTATGTATATGTATGTATATGTATTTGTTTAGGATATGTGTATATATTAACATTACACCTCCCCAACCTCCACCTTTAACCACTGTTTTAACATTCAAGAACGGTATCCCTTTTTTTTTTAAAGGCTACAAACAGCAAATGCAATTTCTGAAGTTAGTAATGATTTGTGAATCTACCTTTGCCCTTACAGCACTTTGGTAGTATATCCAAACACAAGAAAAAGACTGTTGCCCCTTTCTTTTTACAGTAATTAATGACTTCACATTCGGCATTTTGTTAACATTTTTAGCCCTGAAACGACAACATTTTCTAGGGATGGCTTTATGTAAGATATAGTGGGTATTTCCCCACAACCATGCCAGTGATTTCATCCATTTTGCCGTTTCATAACTGAGCCTGTTTCCCAGGCAGTAGCAGTAGCCCACAGCTCTGCTGGTGTATTTGAAAGCTGTACTGAGCTAGATATTCACCAGAGGACTGCTCTGTTAATTAAACCATTCTTTGAGCTGTGTTCTGAGGGATACGTGTAAAACTTGATGAAGCGAGGTAGAAAGGTGTTAACAGGAACCACTGATGTTCATCAGGCACATAACCAGATGTGTCAAGATCAGCTATCTTGTTTTGATTGCATTCTACTCCTTTTTAAAATCAAGAACTGTGCTTTTTAAAATTACAGAGTCTAATAGCACTATTAACTCAATTTGCCACGTCTGCATCCAAGGGGTGAAACCTCCAGTTCTCCTTCCCATCTAGAGAAGGGGGGTGTATTTCAACAAAGCGTAGCTTACAGCTCCATCCTGCTTTTGCATTCCGTGGCTTGATGACTTGAATTCCTGAAGTTACTAAATTTACTTTTGCCTTTGCTTTGCAAAAGTGAAGAAAGTACTCTTCTTATCTGCTCATTTCTTCATAGTACTGCCATATCACCACAGAAACAGTTATTAAGGATGTCAGAGGAAATCTGATTCTTATATTGGTCATACAGGCATGATATATCAGAACTTCCCTGCAATACCTATGTTAGGTAAGTTATTGCAGAATGAAGTGAGTCAGATTCTAAAGGGATTTTGCTGTTCTGATAGAGACATTTTTATAAGTTAGTAACTTCAAATTTAGATCTGCTGCAAAAGTAAATTGATGTCTGTTGATTTACAGCAGCTCTAAAGATTTTCAGTAAGAGGAAGCACAAATAAACTCAATTAAAATCTCTATAAGTGAATTTAATGGTATAATTTACATGAAAGTTTGTTACAAATTTAAACCCTAATTGTATAATTTATGAACAGTAGGAAGAGAATGTTTTCAAATTTAAAATAAAACAGACTCAATATATCTAAATAAATTTAATATGCAGCAGAAAAGCACTGGATGGCACCATTATCAATATAAATATATTTTCATCTTGAAATCACATTATCAAAAGTATGTATTCACTTTATAGCATTAATAACTTAAAGATACCTGTGGGAAAGGCATGTTTCATAAACCCCTGTATGAACACTCTGTGTTTTAGGAGTGGAGGCATTGAAACATCAGCTAGCAGGACAGAAGACTGGCCTGGTGGAGCAGGGAGCTTTTCACAAGAACTCATGGAAAAAAAGAGGGTGTATCATGTTTGGAAAAAGGGGCAGGAGACTCAGGAAATGTTTAAGGATGTCATTAGGTCATGCAGAAAGAAAATTAGATGCAAAATCTCAGTTAGAACTGAATCTGACCACTTCTGTAAAGGATGATAAAAAGTGTTTTTATAAATACATTAATAACAAAAAGGAAGTGCAACAAAAATCTCCATTTTGTATTGGACGTGGGGGGAATATAGTTGCCAAAGATGAGGAAAAAACTGAGGTACTTAATGCCTTCTTTGCCTCCCTGTTCTACAGTAAGACTGGTTATCCTCAGGGCAGCCAGCCTCCTGAGCGGGTAGACAGGGATGGGGAGCAGAATGGACTCCCTGAAATCCAGGCGGAGGTAGGTAGTGACCTGCTGTGCCACTTCGATGCTCACAAGTCTATGGGATCAGGTGGGATTCATCCTAGGGTGGCAGAAGAGCTTGCTAAACTGCTCTCCATAATTTGTCATCAGTCCTGGCTAAATGGGGAGGTCCCAGATGACTGAAAGTTGGCCAGTATGATGCCCATCCACAAGAAGGGCTAGAAGGAGTTTTCAAACTTTGAAAGAAACTTTCCAACTCGAAGTGTGGCCAGGATGAAATGTTATTATGACTAAAGTCCACTTTCTCTTAGCCCTGTAAACAGCATAGTAGAGTAGTAGAGTGAACCTCACCAACAAACTTTGTTGTGCTGTTGCTTTTATATTAAACATGTTTTTATTGATAACTTTTCCAGTGATTCTTGAAGTGATTTTAAAACACTCATGCATGACACAACTATCTGAAAGTAGGTTGTAGCCAAGTGGGGATCAGCTTCTTCTCCCAGGAAACTAGGGATAGGACAAGAGGGCATCTTGAGCTGTGCCGGGGGAGGTTTAGGTTGGACATTAGGAAGAAATTCTTCACAGAAAGGGTGATTAGACTTTGGAATGGGCTGCCTAGGGAGGTGACGGCATCACTGTCCACAGAGGTGTTTAAGAAAAGACTGGATGTGGCGCTCACTGCCATGGTCCAGTTGACATGGTGGTGTTTGGTCATAGGTTGGACTTGATGATCTCAGAGGTCTTTTCCAACCTAATTAATTCTGTTATTCTGTGACTCTGTAACTGTGTTTTGCAGGAAAGTGCTGGGTGACAGACATAACTGTAGAGGGAACTGCCTGACTCACAGTCCTGTGCCCTAATCACATGTGAGGTTACGGCTTAATTAATTGGCAGTTTGAAAAGTACTTTTGTAAAGGAATGGGTAAAAAATAGTACATTTAATCAGCCAGTGAAAGAGAACCACAACAGGAGATAAGGAGAGCCTACCATGTGAGCTACAGAAATGGCACATCTTCCCTGGAAGTGGCTAGTTAGAGATTTATTCTCTGCAGGGGCTGTGTGCCAAATTTGGTGAGGTGTCTAGGGAGACTAGAAGGCTTTCCACCTAAAGGTTATAAAGTCATACAGATTAATCCTAAGTGGAAACACATAAATGAACACAACTTTGCTAAACACATTAACAGTCGTGTTTCTAGGCTACTTGACACAGTATTGAACACTGTGAACTTAAATATGTTTTAGAAGCACTAGAAAGAAATTTTGTCACTGCTGCAAGGCGGTGGTTGCATCACCATAGTGAGCTAAATGAGTTATCATATTTGGGGGGTGACAGAAGGGAATTTTGCAATACCGAGGATCTGGGAATTACTGGCTCAGGAGATTGCAAAGTACATTTTAGATTTTTTTGCTTAACAAGGTCAAGCATGAGCTTTTCCCTCTGTGATACTGGCACAAGGAATTTTGTTTCATAGTTGAAAGATGTATCAGAGTTTAAGGACATGGAAATTTCCCATTAAATTTTGTCATTGTACATTGTTCATGGAAAAATAAGGATTCCCAGGGTTATTGTGCCAATTTTGTTAGTGTGAGTTGCTAGCCTTCTCAACACAACGGAAAAAAGTTGCAACTATTCCAAACACATTTCTGCTAGAGGAAAAAAATAGCATGTAGCCATTATTTATTTGTTTCATTTGTTGTTTTTTCATTCACGTGTTTTTTATCCGTGGCCTCAACGGGCTACAATCCATGGTATGCAACCCTATTAAAACAAAACAGTCCCACCAGGGATGAAATAGATACATTTTCTCCAGATTAATTTAATAGATGAATGTTTCACACAATAAGGGAGCCAAGACTACAGATGACTTGTTTTTGGTTTGGAACTTCAGGGGACAGATGGGAAAGTGGCAGCATTAATGTACCTTAATGGATCCACAGGACTGCGTTTATTATTTGGCTTCAGTTCAGAATTTCTTTTTCTTTTTTTTCTTCTTTTTTTTTTTT